>CAJNOI010000051.1:79958-103353 GCA_905250115.1 Adineta steineri | reverse complement strand
TAAGATTCCGTTCAAGTATTTGCCTCAGCTTGAAGGAAAGATTTCGATTTCATTGCATGGTGGAGGAACGCACGAGCGATGCGTAATACATAACAAGATTCTATCCAAATATTCTGTTGACTTTCAAGCAACGGTTTCGACTTGATTAGATGGTGAAGGAACGCATGAGAAATGAATTGTTCGTACTAAAATTCTATTCAAAGATTGGTTTCAGTTCGAAGAAAAGATTGGGAGTTCATTACATAGTTGAGAAACACACAACAAATGAATAGTTCATAGCAAGATTGTTTTCATATATTGTGTTCATTGCGAAGCGAAAGTGTGAAATTAGTGAGATTGAGGGAGATCACATGGTAAATGAGTATTTAGTAGATTTCTATTCGAATGGTGTGATGTGTATCATATGCAGTAAGTACGCTGTGGTTAGAGAAAAAGCCTCAAGGAAAATGAAGAACTCGTACGTTTGCGGATTAAATGATGGAGCATACGATTGCTATTCGGACCTTGAATTGCTGCTTCATGTGCCATCGCGATGTAACTTATTGTCACTAAAACCAAGAATACGATTGAAATGATTTGCTGACTAACCTGCATAGTTGTTTATTATAGCTCGACGTTGAGAAGAAAGTATTGTGTAAATATACACAAGATGTAGTTGGTATGTTTTTACATCGACGCGCTCGTCCTTTTATATCTCATCGATAGCGAGTGGGATTTCGTACTCATAAATCGGATATTTTTACTTAAAAATCATATTTTTGCACTTTACCTTTGGTGATTCACCACTTAACAATAGGATTTTTTACTCATAAATCGGATATTTTTACTTATTAATCGTAGCTTTGACTCACCAATGGGAATTCCCCACCTATCAATGGGATTTCGTACTTAATAATTGTAATTGTGCACTTACCAATGAGAATTCGCCACTTGTCTACTTCGCTATTGTGAACTTAAAAAAGAAAAAGTTCAAATAGAATAAACTGAGTTCAAATATTTTATCGACCGTGAAATTAAGTTGTGCGTAATTTTTGAATAAACGGTTCCAATTTTATGAATTTTTTTATTAAAATTTTAGTAAATGAGACTATATGTTGAAATCTAATTTTTTTTAATATTTTAATCAGATTTAATTTTATTTTAAGGTAAATTGAAAGTGAGTGCTACAAGGTGTAGAGGATGTAAGTTTTTACTTAAAAGGAGTTTTTGAATAACGAATAATAACTGCAAGATGTAGAGGGCGTAAGGTATCATCTACTAAAATATTCTCATGGAAAAGTAGGTGCCTTTTTTTACAGTTATATCAGCTATGAAAAAGTGTGATAATATTTTTCTTATACTTCTTATTAAGTATTATAATATCAGCTTTTATGGATTTACAACCTGATTTTGTAAGTGATTTCGACCGATGAGTAAAATCAGAAACAGCTGTATGTAATCAATTTAGCGGAATATAGAATTGAATATTTTGTAATGGATTCTATTATATGAATTTAATTTTTAAGATCGATAAAAATATAATACTTAAAATCAATGAGTAAAAATATCAGATTAGAATAGAGACAAGAATCTTTTTAAACTAAAGCAGAGTAAGATTTTAAACATATTTTTGTGATAATTCAATATTTATTTTTTCAAATCAGAAATGTCTTCTATGAGAATTCGAAATTTCGACATTTTGGATCTTTACATTTGATCTGATATTTATATGTAAGAAACAACCGCAGATGCTTTAATGTCTGTTAACAAGCTATTTATCTCTGTATATCCATTTGTCAATACGGAAAATTCTTTTTATATATACATAATATAATAATATTTGGTTATCCTTATAATTTTCTTATATATTCTGGCACTAAGAATATTAAATCATCCATTTTCGAGCGTGGATCGGTAGGGCACATTTCTGTTTTAATTATCATATTGATGCACAATAAATGATTATCAATACTAGAGATATTTCATGTTAAACTAGTTTTTTCAATAATATGATCAATGATATATTACTCGAAAGCATTTTTATTTAATTTTGGATTGAATTTTTGATAACACAGGAATTAATTTCGTTATACTGAAAATAATAATTTGAATGGAACTTATCATTGATATTTTTCTGATTGAATTTTATTAGAACAAAATTTTTAAAAGTGTGTGTGTATGCGAGTATTAGAACCATTACACACCCACACCCTTAAGATGGTTTCTTAATTTAAAGTCTATCCTATGATATTGAGTTAAAATTCCTAAATAAGATATTGTTTATTTGTTCAAACAGATAAATCTATACAAAATCAAAAGACAAAACTGTTCTATACATAAGAAGAAGAAGAAGACAACAATACACTATGTTAATCAATCTAACATTTGACTGAGTTTCTTAGCTATTTCAATAATATCATGTAATTTTTCTTGATTTAAATCTTCGATTTTCTTGATATGAACATGTAATTCGACGGAAATTTGTTGTTCCAGTTGTTCAATATAACCTAATGTACAACGAAGTTTATAAAAATCATCATTTTTATAATGTATAGGTACATATGTTCGTATAATATGTACTTCAATATTATCATAATAAAATATATTTCTTATAATACTATAAGAAATAATCGGAATAATATAATCTTGTAATGGAAGTGTTAAAGGATGTGTTGGATCAAGTAATGTTTCATGTTTAAATATAGATGAATAATTTTGTTGATTTATTATTGAATAAGAACGAAATTCATAAAGAATATCACAATGATAAGATGAATTTTGTTGATGAAAACATTTAAAGAATATTTTTGGTAGATTATTCAGAGATTTTATTCGACCATTTTTATCAAAATGTATACATATTTCATGTTTAGAATGTGTATTTAAACAAATAAGAAGTATTTCACGTTGATGATCAATAAAAGTCATTTTAAACCATGGAAATATTAAATAAATTGAGTCTGATTCTAATTGAACATACTAAAATTAAAAAAATTACACAAAAAGAAAAGAAAAATTTTTCCTACTTTTCGTTTAATTTGATGATTAAATTTATAAAAGATTTGTTGTAAACAATGACTATTTTCTTTTGTTATTTCAATTCGTTCAAGAATTGTTGATGGAAAAAATGTATCAAATAATGGAGGTAAAAAATGATTATTTATTAAAGAATCTAATGTTTTTGGATAAGAATTATTCGATATAACTTGATTGTTATATTTTAATAGATAAATATTTCCAAATGAAATAATCATTTTCAATAATTCATTATCATTCATAGAATATTGACATGAAGAAATTTGTTCATAGAATAGAGAAGAACAAGATTTAAATTGATTAAAAGATAATGGATCAAGTTCAATACGAAGTCGAGTTAGATCATAATGTTCGGAATAAAATGATTTTGTTGATGAACATAATTGTATGGATGATGAAGATGACAGCATACCATCGATTAGAAAAAATTGTGGAGGAATTTTATTGTAAAATGTTATCGAACTATCATTCTAAATTTCATGTTTCATTAAGGTCTACCTATCATTCATTTTTCTTTTTAAGTAAACTTACGTTTATTAAAATTGAATTTTGAATGGGTGATAATGGAGAACCAGGATGTAATTGTATGGATCTATTAGTTGGAATGAGAAGTTGATCAGTTGTATTTTTTGATGGATTGATATTCATTTGAGCAAAAATATCTTCAAGTTTATCGATATTTCCATATTTATAATTAAGTGCATTATGATAAAGTTTTCCAACAATTGATTTCGATTGATATGATCTATTCTTTTCTTTACCTAAGAAATCTGGATATTTTCCTCCAATTTTCTCACGAATTTCTTTAATACGTTTTTTATCAATAATATAACCTGTTTTGCCCGAATCAACTAATATAAAACAAATTAAATTAAATTAAATCTATTCGATATAATATAAAACAAACTAGAAGATGAAAACATTCGAGCTAATTCAATTGCTAATGGTTGACATGTTCGTTGAGAATAATTTTCAGAATTTTTATCAACAATGACGGCATGTAAATTATATATTTCACCTGAACTAGTTGCATTTAATATTGAAAGATAATATTTAATAATATCTATTGGAGAAATATCTGTTGATTGATATTGTTTTTCATCAGGTGTGTAATCAAGTGGTGGAACTTGATATTTAAGACGTAATTCTTCTCCCCAATAAATCTTTTAAATAAAAAAAATTTTAAATGAGAAAAAAAGAAATTCAATCAATTAATTTACAAAATAACCATCACCATCAAGATCCGATCCAGCAATTTTATTAAAATCAGGTCCTATGAAATTTTTTCATTTTCATTTGGAATTAAATCAAAATAATATACATACGTTCACCACGTACTGAAAAAACAATAACATCATGTAAATGAGATAATTCTGGTAGATCAACTGCCCATAATTCTAACATATCACCAGCATATGGACTAAAAATTTTATTTTTTTTCAAAATAATTTTTTTTATTAGAAAGAATTTACCAAGGATTTTTTGTAACAATCACTCTTCCTCGTACACATTCGTATTTTGGTTGAGAAAATGATTGTCCATTATCGTTTAGAATTTCATAACGAATAAAACATTGTCCTTGTTCAAGATTAGATTCTAACGCACATCCATATAAATATCGACATTCATTTACAGGTAATGGAATTTTATTTTTCAATAAATCACTAAAATATAACTTTTCTATGACAAATTCAACAAATTATGACTAACTCGAAATATTTTGAACGTGATGGTTTCTTACTAAACCATCGTTGTTGAAGTCGAAAAAATGTTATATCAGGTACTCCAAGATCTGATAAAAGCCATATAAACTGATTATTTAATCTAGTTGGTGCTAGAAATGAAATAAATAATTATATTTAAGAAACAACTTTCTAAATACAAGTATTTACTTGCACGACTAAAACCACAAATATCTAATATCCAATGATTAGATTCAAATTTTTTCATTGATGGTCGAATTTTAATATAATATTGTTCATATGTTGATTGTGGATCAATAATAATTAAACCTTTACAACCAGCTATTCGAATTTGATAAGCTGATGGAATAATACAAGATTTATTTACTTTTTCATTAATTAATTTTGCTAAGCCTTTTGAAACTAAACCATTTCCATCTGTAAAACAATGGCTATTTCTTTCAATATCATCAATCATCATAATACATAATTCACCTTGTTTGACACGATAATTAAATTCATTTTCATTTAAACAATATTTGAATTCAATCTAAAAAATATATATTCAAAACAAAAACATTTTTTTAGAAAGAAAATAGTCATACATATGTTGGATCAGTTTTACTAAAACATAAACCTAATCGAGCTACATATGTTCCTAAATTTCGTATTGTATGAAATTCACCCAATAATTGTCTTTTTTGATGAATTTGATCTAATGATGATGCTTTTAAAAACCAAAATGAATGATCTTTTATTTGTGAATTTGATGCTCCAAATAAATGATATGTATATCCATTTAATTCAATACCATTTTGAAATCTATCTTGAAAATATTCTACCATTTGATTATTTGAATTTAAATATAAATTTGGTGGATCTGGTTTTATATAAACTAGACAAAAATGATTAATATTTTTAAATAAAGAATAATGTAGAATACGATGGCCTTTCGTTTTCTCTTTTGGTTTAATTAATAAACGAGTTGGTGTTAAATAAATAACAGATATATATTGAATATTATTTTCCTTAGAAATTTTTTTTCTAGAATTTTTATTAAAAATTTTTGTTAAATCAAACCAATGACATTTTTCTAATTGTTCATAGGCTTCTAATGATAAATTATAAAAATTCCATTCATTCTCTTCAGCTAATTCAATCATTTGATTTTGAAGAATTTGATTATCTAAATATTTATCATCAAAAACATAACCTAATGAATGTAACATTGATATAGAATAACGTGTATTCTCTGTTCGATAAGAATTTAGATAATTATTTGACCATTGATCATGATTACGTTGAATTGTAATAATTGTATAATAAATTGTATAATTATAATTTATTCGAAAATAATTAAGAAATCGATCAACATTTGACTTCGGTGATAGACATATTAAAAAATCGGTACATTGATTTAATGACTGAACAATTGGATTATTTCCATACATTCTTATGTAGAGAGAAAAAACTGAATTTATTCAATAATTATAATAAGGAATCATTACTTTTCAATTGATATCATATTATAATTAAAAATAATTTCAGAAAAATCTTCACCATCAATAACAAGTATTTGTTTATGTAAAAATTTCAATGGTATTGATAAACGTATTGATTCTTCTTGTGTTTCAATAATTAATGTTTGTTTATTATCGATTTTAATTATCCAATGTTTTTTATGATTAAGAGGAGTAGAATGAATAAGAAATTTGTCTGTCGAAAGTAAAGAACCAAAATAAATATAATTCGGAATAATTGAATTATTTAAAAAATACGATGAAGAAATAGTTGAGTCATCATCATGATCAATTGAAAACCAAATTTGTGGATATTGATCAAGTTTATCAGCAAGATTCGAACGAATTTGACGAGCATTTGATAATGAACATGTATAAGAATATTGATTATTATCTTTTTGCTTTACTAATGTATGAATATTTAATGATGATGAAATTATTTTAACAAGATCATTTGATACATTATGAAATGTACAATGAACAGAACGTCTACATGAAAAATATTTTAAAATATATATTTTAAATTTAGAAAATATTCATACTCGGTCATAGTTTGACTTTATCTTTTAATAATTCTTCTTCTACATGTGTTTAGAATACAAAGAAAATCGTTATTATTTGTTTTTTTTCCATTCTGTTAGCTGTTCAAATGATTCATAGTTAGGGGTGTCACTTTATCGATTTATAGAGAAATAGTTTATTTGATCAAATCACTTACAAGAAAAAGACAAAAAAAAAACTCCTGATTTTCATGTATATATGTATATATATTTCTTTTTTTAAATAAAAATTAAAACAAAATTATGTCATAATCATATTTTGCAAATACATGTTTTACGACAATAACGTTCAAGATCTGGAGTACGTCGACAGTTCTCTAATGAACATGTACCATCTTTATAAAAATCTTCACAACCTAAACAAAAATTAGAAATAATCAATAAATAAAAAAAATCTATATTTCAAATATTAATAAACTTACAAGTATTACAAGTTCTTGGACAATGTACTCGACATGGAACACCAGAAAATTCATATTCAGGACCACAATAATCTTTATAAGCAGGACAAGGAATTGTTAGACTATCATCACAAATATATGGTGCAATTGTTGAATTAATATAAATCAATGATGTTGTTCCAATAATTATTGATGATTTTTGTGAAATAATTGTTACAATTGATGATGATAATGTTGTCGTACTTTGCATAGACGATATAGCTAAAAAATAAAATTTTATTTTATATAAAAATTAATTAAGAAAAAATCTGTTTCAAACCGTTTTGACATAATTCACCAGTAAAATTGATTGAACATAAACATGTAGCATCGGTTGTACCGTGTAATGTGGTACATGTACCACCATTTAAACATCTCTGACGACCTGCACATGGATCATCAAATAATGATTGACATGTTGTCCCTGTTCGACCAGTAGGACATTGACATGAATAACTATTCATTAGAGATATACAAGTTCCACCATTTAAACATGGAGAAACTGGATAACATTGATTTATATATTGACAACGTTCACCACTAAAATTTATTGGGCAATTACATATAGCAAATGAACCATAACTTGAACAAGTGCCACCATTAATACATTGAATTGTTGAACATAAACTTAATGATTGTGCACATAATGTACCAGTAAAAGCTGCTGGACATGAACAAACATATGATGTACCAACAATATTACATGTACCACCATTGAGACACTACGCAAAAAAAGAACAGTTTTTAGATTAGAAAGAAAAACAAAAAGTATATATATATATTTTCATACTGGATTTGATAAACATGGTGATACCATTGCTGTTTGACATCTTGCACCTGTATATGTTGTTTGACCACAATTACATGTAAATGTTGTTCCTGATGCAATACATTGTCCGTTATTTAAACATGGTTTTAATGAACATGGATCTGTTGAATATTCACAATATTTTCCTTGATATCCTATTGGACATTGACATAAAACATTTGTACCATTTATAATTGTACATGTCCCACCATTTTGACAAACTTTTAACGTACACATATCAATTAGATTTTCACATAATGGACCCGTATATAATGATGCGCACATACATTGAATACTTGTACCAATAATAACACAAGTACCTCCATTACGACAATTATTTGTAACATGAGCTGCATCACAACGAGTTTGATATAAAGAAAATTGACAACGTTCACCAGAATAACCAATTTGACATGAACAATAATAATAACATGTTACATTTATAAAATAGGAACATGTTGCATTATTTATACATGGTGATGATATACATGGATTATAATGTTCACAATATTTTCCAACAAAATTTTGAGAAGCAGGACATTGACATGATTGAGTAACTTGTGTACTTGCTTCATTTATTGTTGCTATACAAGTACCACCATTTGAACATGTTGTGATATCACATGGATTTGGTAAATTACATTGTATACCTAGATAACCTGGATAACATACACAAAGATATGCACGACCACCATTGATTACAGTACATGTTCCATATTGACATGGATTACTTGCACACTAATAAATAAATAAATAAATAAATAGAGAATATTTTTTTATATTAACTTACGGGATTTGTTGCACATGTACATGTATAATTTCCTGAAGAACTTAACATTGGTTGACATGATACAGATAATCCACTTGCTATACATGGATTGATAACTTCACAATTTATACCAACATAAGAAACTGGGCATGTACACATATATCCAGTGGTTGTTACTTGACATGTACCACCATTACGGCATGGACTACTTTCACATAATGTTCTTGCCAATGGTGTTTGACATTGTGCGCCATAATAACCAGTCATACAAATACATGTATAACCAGTTGTATCGGATTGTATACATGTACCATATATACAAGGACTACTTGCACAAGCAAGAGATATATTACAAGTAGCACCTGTCCATCCAGCATAACAAGCACATTGTGCTGTTAATAAAGTTGGATTTATTTGACAAATACCATGAACACATGTCATATTTCGACATGGATTTAATGCTTCACATCGAGCACCATAATACATTGGTGTACACATACATCCTACAGTTGTTGTTGTTAACATTGTACAAGTTCCATTATTTACACATGGATTTGGTAAACATAAATTATATGTTTGACAATTTGCACCCACATAATTTGTTGCACATACACATGTATATGTACTAGGGCCTGATGGTACACATGTTCCACCGTTAAGACATGGAAGAAGACTACATGGATTAGCAGAAAGACAATTTGGACCAGTTAATTGTGATGGACAAATACATGTATAAGCTAAACCATTATTTATAGTTGCACATGTACCTGTATTACATGGTGATGATAAACAAGGATTTAGAATTGTTTGACATTGTGCACCGGTATAGATTGGTAAACAAATACAAGTATATCCACCAGTTTGAAGTGGTAAACAAGTACCATTATTTAAACCTAAAAATATTTATATTGATTATTCTCTTATCAATTTTTTAGAAATAAAACTTACAAGGAGTATAAAGACATGCATTCGTAACAAGATTACATTGTGGTCCTGTAAAACTCGATGGACATATACACATATAACCAGTTGTACCACTTGGAATACAAGTACCATTCGATTGACATGGATTTGGTGAACATAATGATGCAGCAGCTTCACATCTTGAACCCGTGTATCCCGTTGCACATATACATACAAGTGTACCATTAAATAATTGTACACATGTACCACCATTTAAACATGTTGTACTTGTACAACCATTACTTAATGGTGTTTCACAATCATCACCACCAAATCCTCCAGTACAAAAACATCCATAACCTACAACGCATGTACCACCATTGGCACAAGCAAGTGTTGGTCGAGTAGTTGTTGGACATGGTGTTTTTGTTACATTACATGTTGCACCACTTGTATTATTAGGACATAAACATGTTGTTCCAACACAAGTACCATTATTACGACAAGGTGATGATGAACAAAATGGTGTTAATATTGTTTGATTACAACGACTACCTGTTGTACCAGTTGGACATAAACAAATCGCACTACTATTCAATAAAGTAGCACATGTAGCATTTGCTGCACATGGCATACTTGAACATGGATTTGCTATATCACAGAGAGCACCAGTAAAACCAACTGGACATGTACACATATATGCTGAACCAGTTAAACGAATACATGTACCACCGTTACGACAAGGTGGAACTGTTCCAGCTGTTACGGAACATGCATCAACTATTTCACAATAACGACCCGAACGACCTGATGGACATACACAAAGAAATGTTGAATTAGCTAACATAACACAAGTGCCTTGAATACAAGTTACTGTTGAACATGGATTTGAATATGTTTCACAATAGAGACCTAGAAGCAAAATTAGAAAAAAAAAACTAAAATTCTTGCAATAATTTTTACCTGTAAAACTACTTGGACATTGACACATTGGTTTTGTAGTAGCATCAAGATAACAAGTACCACCATTAAAACAATATGGTATTGAACTATTACATGGATTAAGAAGAACTTCACAAAAAGTACCCGTTGCAAGACCACAACATAGACACGTTATTTTAAATGTTGATGCATCATAAATACATACACCATTATTCAAACCTATATAATAATATAGTAATTATTAAATCGTAAGAGATAAAAAAAAACCAAGAACTTACATGGATTCGAATCACAAGGAAGTATAGAAGTTTCACTATGTAATATAAAAAAGAATTAAAAAAATTAAAATAAATTATCTAACAGTACCATCGAACACCAGTAAAACCTGCTGGACAAGTACATACTACACCTCCAGTTGGTGTTGATCGACATACACCTCCATTAAGACCTATTCAATAAAATTATATTTTAATAAAATTTTGTTTTATAATAACAATAATTATGACATACATGGATAGATAGTACATGGACAATTACATATTTCACATCGAGTACCAAGATAACCGGTTGGACAAATACATGTATATGATTGAGTACCAATAGCAAGACATGTTCCATTACGAAAACAGGGTTGTGAATTACAAGGATTTGTTGTCATTGAACAATTTGTACCAGTAAAACCAACTGAACATAAACACATGTAACCCGATAATGATGAAATCTAAATTTAAATAAAACAAAAAAAAGGAATAGAGATAAATAATCTACAAAACTTACACAAGTTCCATTATTAAGACAAGGTGTTGGATATATAGAACATAGATCTAATGGTTGTTCACAATAAAGACCTGTTGTGGTTGGCATACATGCACATGAAAAACCTTGTGCTAAAGATGAATTAACTCGACATGTTCCACCATTAACACAGACGGACGGATTTCTTGTACAAATATTTGTTCCATTTGTTGGTGTATCACAAAATGTTCCTGTAAAAGTTGGTAAACACATACAATAGATTCGATTTGCTGTTGAATCTTGATAACATGTACCATTATTTCGACATGGATTTGATCCACATAATGACAGGTATGTTTCACAGCGACCACCTGTATAAGTCGTTGGACATTGACAAAAATATCCAAGTGGTACTGTAGCTTGACGTTTTTTACGACCCATACCACCTGTACTATAACATGTACCACCGTTGACACAAGGATGACCTTAGAAATAAAGATATATATATAAAATAAAAAAAATATATTAAATAGATGATCTTACTATCACATGCATTATTTAAAGATTCACAACGTGTTCCTGTAAATAAACTTGAACATTGACAAATTGTTCTATCACCATTCATTAAACATGTACCACCATTTAAACAACTCGTATTTCCACATATAATTGATAGATATGTTGAACAAATTTGACCTAAAATAAATTTTTGTTATCGAATCATTTTTGATATAAATTTTAAGATGACTCACCAGTATATGGTGCTGTACAAATACATTGATAACCTAATGTACCATTCGTATATGTTGATGGTAAACATAAACCATTATTTAAACATGGTGATGGTATACAAGGTGATATTTGTATTTCACATCGAGTACCTGTGTAACCTCCAGCACAAATACATATTGGTACACTATCTTGTGCACGTATTGCACATGTTCCATTATTAGCACAATTTATTGTACATAGATTAGGTGAAATAATTTCACATCTTAAACCAGAATAACCTTGTGTACATATACATGAATATGTTATACCAGTTGAATAGCAAATACCATTGTTAAGACATGGTTGAGATGAACATGGTGATATCATTACATCACATGCTACGCCTGTCCATTGCGTATTACAATAACATACTGCACTTCCATCGGCACGTAATAAACATTGACCATTGACACAGGGTAATGTTACACATGGAGATATAGGTGTTTCACAATATTGACCTAAGAAAAATAAGACTTAAGATTTTACAAAAATGAAAAAAAAATTCTACCAGTAAATGTAGATAAACATTGACATCGAATAACTGTTTGATTTGTACTATTAAATACTGAAATACATATACCAGAATTTAAACAAGGATTTGTTGTTGTACATAAATCTACACGTTGTGCACATAATGTACCTGTCCATACTGGTGGACATAAACATGCAATAGCACTTAAACCATTATAAACACAAGTACCACCATTTAAACATATGGTTGTTGAACATGAACCAACAAAATTCTCACAACGAGATCCCGTATAATTTGATTGACAAATACATGTATAATTATATGATAATGATGATACACATATACCATTATTAACGCATGGTGATGATAAACAAGGTTCAATCCGAGTAAAACACTATTTAAGATGGAAATAAATATTTAAGAAATTATACTATAGAATATTTAATTTTCAAACCTGAGCTCCTGTATAACTTGGTGCACATGCACATATTGGTTTACTATCAGCAGTACGATAACATGTACCACCATTTGCACATGGATATGTTAAACATGGATTAATATATGTTTCACAGAATACGCCTGTAAATGTTGGTGTACATACACATGAAAAATTACTTGTACCAGGTGTTATTACACAAATACCATTATTAACACATGGTGCACTTAAACAAGGACTTACAGGCACATCACATACTGTACCAGTATAAGACGGTGTACAAAGACAACCACGACCACCAATAGCTGTTGGTGAAATAACACATGTACCACCATTTAAACATACAAAATTCATACATGGATTATATTGTTCACAAAATGTTCCTGAATAAGTTGGTGTACATATACATAAATATGAATTACCAACTGTTGATAAACATGTTCCATTATTAAGACAAGGTCTTGATTGACATGGATTTACAATAATTTCACAATATGTGCCTGAAAAACCCACTGGACATAAACATTGAGTTGTTGTTAATGATATTTGTATACATGTACCACTATTTAAACAATTTATTGTTGAACATGTTAAAAGAGTTGTTCCACAACGTGGACCTGTATAAGGTGATGCACAAAGACATGTATAAGTTAAACCTGTTGCATCACGTAAACATGTTTGATTATTAAGACATGGAGATGAAAGACATGCATCTAATGGTGTGTCACATAATGGTCCTGTATGTGCTGCGTCACATGCACATACATAACGAGTTCCTGTTGAATAACATGTGCCTGTTCGACAAGGACTACTTGTACATGGATTTGGTGTTTGTTCACATTGCCGACCTGTCATACCAGTTGGACATATACACATATAAGTTGTACCCAAATTTACACAAGTACCATTATTAATACTATAAAAAGAAAAGGAAAATTTCAATTTTAATTCTTTTTTTAAATAAAATTTACCATGGTAATAATGAACATTGATCAATAGGATGATCACAAATAAGACCTGTATAATTAGGCATACATGCACAATAATATGTACCATTTGCTAATGTAAAACATGTACCAAATATACAACGATTTGGTAAACATGGATTAACTAAATTTTCACATCGAGCACCTGTATATAATACAGGACATGTACATGTATAATTTGTTCTTAAACTATTTGAAAGACATGTACCATTATTATAACATGGTCCACTAACACATGGTTCAACTGTCATTTGACAAAATATACCTGTTTGTGTTGGAGGACATACACATGTTGGTTGAAATAAACTATCTAATAAACAAGTACCACCAAAGAAACAAGGATATGTTAAACATGGATTAACTAATGTTTCACATAAAACTCCTGTCCATGTTGGTGGACATAAACAAAAAAATGTAGTAAGTGTTTGAGTAAGACATGTACCATTATGTAAACATGGTGATGGTGTACATGAATCAATACGTTGAAGACATTGTAGACCAGTATATAATGGTGGACATAAACATGTTACTGATGTACTCGAATAAAGACATGTACCATTATTATAACAAGTTGTATTTGTACATGGTGGTAAAATATTTTCACACAAAATACCTGTACGATTAACTGGACATATACAATTAAATCTTGTTCCATTTACTACACAAGTTGAACCACTTAAACAAGGAGATGATACACATGGATTTACTAAAGTTTGACATAATGGACCTGTAAATGTTGCATTATTACAAACACATGTAAAATTTGATGTAGCTATATTTAAATAACATTGACCATTTGGTAAACATGGATTTATTAAACATGGATTAATCAATTGATCACACAATGGACCAGAATATGGATATGGACAAGAACAATTATATGTTTGACCATTAGGACTTGGTATACATGTGCCGCCATTATGACAGGGAGAAGGAACATTTGGATTTGTTGGACATGGCGAAACTGGAATTTCACAACGTGCACCAGAATATAATGATTGATTACATACACAAACGTATCCAAGAGGAGAACTAATTCCCGGAACTGACGCCTGTAATAATTGTTGATAACATGATCCATTATTAAAACCTAGAAGAATATAAATATTTTTTTTTACGATTGTTTTCTAACTAGAAAAAAAAATATTTACAAGGATTGCTTCCACATGGATTAATTGGAACTTCGCAGAGTGTTCCATTAAATCCAGATGTACAAAGACAAAAAAACGTAGTACCCAGGTTAATACACTGTCCATTATTTCGGCAAGGTGTTACTGCACAAGGATTTGTCGTTGTTTGACAATTAATACCTCCTAATCCTGGTGGACATAAGCATTGATAACTTGTTCCATTCGTTACAACACAAGTTCCTTAAATAATACAAAAAGAAAAAATATTTCAAAAAATCAAAAACAAAAAATTCAATTTTACCATTATTTTGACATGGTAAAAGTGCACATGGATTAAATGTAGTACAATTTGTTCCAACATAATTTGGTTGACATATACATAAGTATGTACTACTCAAACCTGGTAAACATACACCATTTGGTGAACAAACATTTAAACAACAATAATCAATTATGTCACATAAAGGTCCACTATAACAAGTTGTACAATTACATCTAATTGTTGCATTTGAATATCCTGAACATGTACCATTATGTTGACATGGTGATGATAAACATGGAAGAAAAGTCTTTAAAGTAAAAACAATAAACAATTAAAACAGAATTTTTCTTTGATCACATACTTCACAACGAGCTCCAGTAAAAAGTGGTGAACTACAATTACAAGTGGGTACTGGATTACTAATACAGGTCGCATTATTAAGACAACTACGATTATTTAATGCACATAAATCAAGAGCTAAATAAAAGAACTATACATATATGAAATCATATCAAAAATAATAACTTACCTATATCACAAAGAACACCCGTTACACCAGGCGGACAAACACATGTTATAATCCCAATTCCAGTTAATGTACAACCAGCAGTAGGTCCACAAATATTACAAACGTCTAATAAAGATTGTATTTTGAATTGTAAAATATATATATATATATTGAAATTACCTGTATTATTACAAAATTTCCATTGAGGATTAGTATCACAATTTGAATTTTGACAGCAAAATGTTGAATGATTTAGACCAAGAGGTATACATGAAGAATAACTTTCATTTTTATATATAAATGGAAATACACAACCATCAACATCTAAAATATAATTTTAATTAAATGAAATTCTTTTATTTATTTTTTTCTCTTCTATACTTTTCGTTGGTTCTTTTGTTATATTTAATATAGTTGGTCCTGTTATATTTGGTGAATTAGTACCATTAACTGTTATTACTATAATAATTGTATTATTCGGACCAGGTCTAAATGAAAATATTTCATTTTTAAGAATTAAAAAAAAGAATAATTTATTTACCTAACAATATCAATATTTGTGTTGTTTGGTAATTGACTAGTAATATTAAGTAATGTAGCATTAAAAGTATTATTACCCAAAGGAATAACAATAGTAATTGTTGTTGACGCTAAAGAAATATTATTTTTTTTTCGTATAGATTAATTAATAGAAACTTACGATAAGCACATTGTAGACCAACCCAACCATCGACACATTTACATTGAAATGTACCATATTGTTGATTAACGGAACATGTTCCATTATTTAAACAGGGACCTGATGCACACCAATCAACTAGAAAATACATTGAAAAAAATTTAATTTATTTATTTATTTCTATAAAATTTTTCTTTTTATATACTATTTCGACAATCAACAAGTCGCCCAGTAAACACTGGTGTTGCACTACACCAAGGAAACCCATACCCAGTTGTTATACAAGTTGTATAATTTGCACCATTATACGCAAATGGAAAAGAACATGTTGCATTTGCTAGATAAAAGAAAATATTTCATAGTTAAATTTTGGAAAAAAAAAGTTTTTCTTTAAACAAACTATTTATTGGAATAAGATTTGTTTGATTGAAAGCAACATTATATGGACCAATTGTCAAATTTGATTTAAGTTTATCAGTAAATGGTAGTTCAAAATCAGGTATTGAATAATTTTTACCAGCTACAATTATATTAACTTCACCGGATGGACTAGAAATAAATAATGATTTTAATTTTTTTAATATTTTTCTCTCTCTCTTCTATTACCCAATAGAAATACTAGTAGCAATAACACCTCCATTTGTCATATTAATAATTGTTTGATTAATCATTGCTACAAGTGTTGGAATACCTGGAGATGTTTCATTAGAATAATTCAGCAGAAATATCCTATAAGCACGACCAACTATACAAAAAGAAAAATAGAAACTATCAATATTTAGTTCATTAAATCTATATAAATATTACAATTTTCACAAAGACGCCCATAGTATGGATCAGTACAATTACAAGCAAAATCTTGTAAATCAGGTCGATTAATACATGTTGCATTATTTCGACAAAGTAATGAACCATTTCGACAAAAATCTATAGATAAACATATCTTGAATATTATGAACAACTGTAAGAATAAGTTTCTTTTTACCGAAACTTCCACAATCTCTTCCTAATGTTTGTGTTACTTCACAAAAACATGTCCAACCATTATCTGCAGCTACACAACGTATTGGAAAACTCGGTGTACTATTACATGGATTTGATATATTTAATGTTTCACATGCTGTATATTGTGCTGTTGGTAAACCACTTGCATCACATAATTTACGATCTGTTAATGTATAATTTAATCCAAAAGAACAATAAGCAAGACCATTACTATCCATATGACATACAGCTAATGATTGAGTATTATAACCATATGGTAAAGTACAATTTGGTGCAGCTTAGAAAAAGACAAAAAAAAGGATTAAATTCAGAATCAAAAAAATATATTTGAATATTCATACGACTCAGTGGTTGAACATCATCAATATCTGTTAAACTTCCATTATCAAATATTGAATGAAATTCTGGTGGAAGATTTGCGAGTATTGGTCGAATGATACGTGCTATATCAGTTTGACTAATATTTCCTTTATATGACAGATCAGCACTAACTTGATAGAAATTTCCTTCATCAGTTCGAAAACTAAAACAAAAATAAATTTTTTTCGTTATTTTTCCAAAATAAATTCATTTTTACGTTGTAAAAACTAATGGTAAGAAATCAAATGTTGAATTGGTTCGATTTCTAATAAGATTTCTAAATAAAGTTGTTAGATTTTGATATGTATCTGTTGTTGGAGATTCTAAAGCATTTAATTGTGCTGTAGTCATATTTGGAACAGCATAAAGAGCTTTTAATCGAAAATATGCTAAAAATGAATATATTTAGTTTTATCTAAATTTATTTTCTAACAAATATTTTACCATGTGTACATAAACGTCCTGTATATCCACTCGTACAATTACATATAAATGATGGATATGAATTACCAAATGCCCATTGAGGTGATGGAACACATTGACCATATATGCATGGATGTTGTGCACAATAATCAACTATAAAAATTAATAATAACATATATTTTCTATTTTTCTCATCTAATCCAAATTCTTACTTTGACAACTTCTTGGTATACCAAAAACATTTCTACACCATGGTACTGTTCCTCCCATATAATCAGTTGTTGTTATACATGTATTTTGTGTTCGATTTTGATTATCAACAAAAGGAAACACACAACCAGTTATATCTATAGAAATAATTCATTTAAAAAGAAAGAAAAAATAGAATTTAAATTATTTTACTATATTGACAATAAGTTCCTCCAAAACCAGGTGCACATATACATCGATAGTTTCCTGTTGCTAATGCAACGCATGTACCATTATTAAGACAATTAATATCACTACATTGCAGTACTATAAAAATTAAGAAAACAAAATTATTGTTTATTCTTTCTTAAATTTCTACTAACGTTGATCACAATTTGCACCAGTTACACCACTTGGACATCGACAAAACGTTAGATTTCGACTTGTTGCAATACATCGACCATCTCCACATTGCATTCCATTACATAAAGCAGCATTAATTGGTTCTAATAGAGAAATAAAATTAATAATTTGACTTTTTTATTTTTTCGAAATAAAACCTGAACAAGTTGTAAATTGTCCATCACGATCAAAATTATTTGTTAATGAACAAATCGCTATGCTTTGTGCATTTAATACACATCCAGTTACATTTCGCCCTTCATATATATACCACGGCGCACAATCTCGAGCTAGAAATAATTTCAAATAAATTTTTAAAAGAAATATTTATTGAAAATTATTTTACTTGTATTCACTAGAACAGTTGTTACTGCACCAATATTATTTAATGCATTTTGTGTTGAATTATTAAGGAAATTTAAATAATTTGTGTTTACATTAATAACAGCGCTTGTTGTTCCATCTGGATTTGGACTATAAAAAGAAAATAAGAACATATTCTTATCAATAAATTTTTTTTTTTCAAAATTACATAAATGAAACAATATCTGGTCTAACACCACCGGGTACATTTACAAATGCTGTAGTTAATGTTTGATTAACTAATGCTTGTAATTGTTTCGATGCATTACTACTAGCATTTTGAAGATCAGGTGTATAGGTTACATTTAATGACAGCTGAACCGTTTTAAATTCTATATATATATATAAATGATAAAATTATTCGTATATATTTATAATGAAGAAAATAAAGAATTTCTTACGTAATTCACAGAAATAACCAGAGTATCCAGAAACACAATTTATACAATGAAATGAACCACTAACAGTATCTTGACAAGTACCACGGCTACCACATGGATTATTTTGACATTGTGGAGCTAAAAATGAATTTTTTTTATTTTAATATTTGAAATGTTTTCTTTTATTCAAACCTCCACAACCAACAAGTGATATTGGAAATTGTCCATTAGTTCCAGAATTTCTTCCAACACATACTGGTTGATTATTAATAACAGCACATGATGTATATGTCACATTCATATATGTAAATGGAAAATTACATCCAGTATTACTCGCTATTAACAAACAAAAATATCTTCATTTTTTTTCAAAATTTAATATAATATACCTATTTCACATAATGTACCAACTGTATTATTTGAAGCACAAACACAAGCATTATTAACACAAGTAGCACTATTTGTACAAGTTATAGCCTGAGCATTTGTAATTGGATTACATCCATATACTTTAAAGAGAAGAAAAAATTAGTAATCATTCAATTATAATTTATATATGAAAAACTTACATTGATTACATCGAGGACCAGTAAAATAGGCTGGACAATTACATGTCGCAATACCATTAACTACTGTACATGTACCACCATTAATACATATATTTGGAAAACAAGGATCTTTGGGAATATAATTAAAAACTTAAAAGAAAAACACACGATAAATTATGAATCATTTTTTAAATTAAATCAACTAACTATTTCTTGTACAATCTTGACTATTAAGAGTTGCATTTCTGTCGATAACACGAGATAATGAACATATAAAATTTGGTGCATATGGTATACAAAAATTATAATCAACTAAAGCAAGTGTAAATGGAAAGACACACGCTAAAAAAAACAAAAAATATAAAATTATTTTTTATAAAATTAAATCACTATTTACATGTATATGGTGCTCCATCTTGTGTTACAGCAGTTGTTACATATTGCGGATTAATTGATAATTGATAACCATATGAAATTGTACTATTTCGAATTATTGCTGTTGCAAGTGCTGATTGAATAAAAGGTGTATAGGATGCACTAGTTGGTGTTAATGCCATACTAACTGATATATATGTACCAAGTGGACTTGGACTAACAAAAAAAACGAAATTTGTAAAGTTCGTTTTAATATAATAAAGATGCACTTACGCAACAAAATCGATTGAATATATTCTATTTGCTGGAAGTGTACTAAATGCATTATTTAGCCAAGGAATTAATGAATTTGATAAATTCGCATATGATGCTGAATTGAGTGTATTCAAATAATAATCCAATGAAAATGGTAGAGTACTTGCAAGCATCAAATGAAAATATTCTATAATTTTAGAAAAAAAAAAATGAAATAATAAAGAAGAAAATTTTAATTTACCAAGATTACAAAATACACCATTCCATGGTGCAACACAACGACAATAAGAATATTGAGGATCAACAACACAAGTACCGCCATTCTGACATGGAGATGAATTGCAAAAAGCTTGAGAGAAAAAATATGTTATTTATTAAGAAATAAATAATTCAAATAAATTAACTTACTTGCAGGAACATCGTGATATCGGTCTCGTTCTTGTGTTTGTTCAATTTCAATTTCTATACTTTGAGTATATCGTACTGTTATTTGATTATTTGTTGGATTATTATAATAAATAGTTGCAACAAATGTAAGACGATTATTAAATGACGGAGGTGGCATCCAATAAAATGTAAATTGTAATTGATTTGAATTTTCCATAATAGAATTTTGATTTGTTACTGCTTGTCCTGTTGTTGTTGCTGTCGAACAATCTATAACTTGACCATCCATCGGTGTAAATGGTTGCCATGTACCAATTAATTGTGAAGAATCTCTTGCACCCATTAGAAACCATGATGTATCAGTAAGACTTACTTTTTTTATTAAATTTACTTTAATAATCTTTGATGATGTAAGTTTTTCAATTTCAATTGAATAATTCTCATCATTATTTGTATTTAATGGTGTTAAATTCAAGTCTGAACATTGAGAAGCATTCGAATTATATATCAATAGATGAATTAGAAAGATTATCACCGGTACTAAGAACATTATTGAATGAATTGAATCAGTTTATGATTTAGAATGAAAATCAACCTATCGAACTTGAATGTATGACAAATAAACGAAAAAGTATTTATGACAAAAAATGAATCTTAGATTATGACAAAAAATATTTTTCATAAAATGGTACTACGTAGGTGGACAATGTTTTTCTTATTGTTTAAACCTTCCCATTAACAATCTAATGTGAAAATAATAAGCTACGAATGTGATTAAAGAACCTTTAGAATATACATAAAAATATGTCCGGAGAATTTATAATGATCAATAAACTTCTTACCGATATGAAATTACATGTTATGAATCAGATAGATTTTTCTTTATGAATAGCAAAGGTATATATGTTTATTATGTCCCAAATCTTTTTCAATACATTATTGAATGAATATTTTATTTCCTATAGAATAATAACAACAACGATGATTGAAAACAAAATATATAATACAATATATTTAAAATACAAATTGATTATTCGAGAATTTTATAAATCTCATTTAAATTTATTTATATAAGTTTTTGAGTATCTCTTTAAGTTTAAGTGGAAGAGTATTTCATACGAAAAATAATTCGACATATAACACTCTTTTTTTGAAAATTTTAATATCTATAAAATAATACATGTATAAATAAATCAACTCTTTAATATATCAGCACGTTCTTGCTGTTCTTTTTCTGCTTTCTTCTGTTTTCTTCCAAGTATAAATTGTATTAAACCAGCAACTATTCCTGATAAACATCCAAGTCCAACAAAGATTCCTACTAACCATCCAGGCCTGGTAAATCTATTCATTGACCACATACATGTAGCCATACCAATTTGAAATAATGAATTTGCTATAAAAATCCAAACAACAATTCGAATCCATAAAAGACTAGTTGTATATGAATGACGATGAAGAATTTTATGTTGATCTTTTTTACGATAAACTTGATAAAGATCACGTAATCGCCAAGGTATAAGACCAAGACCAGGTATACAAAAAAGTGCATTTAAAATTTGTGAATCAATTTCAATCCAAATTTTTCGTGTATCATCATCAGGCATGGTTTTATCTGCACCACCAACAAATATAAGAAATAACATACCACCCCATGCAACAACATTAAGACAATAAATTACCAATAAAGTTATTTTTATATATTTACAACATCGACTTTCAAGAAATGCTTTCCATGAACTTGGTCGTGTTGATGGTTGTCTTGCTGATTCCGGATCAGGATCGATAGGAGTAGCAAGATTCGATCCTATTATTGATTGAGTAGACATTGTAAATGAATCAATATTTATAGACAATTCAATTTGAATATATCTATAATGGTTCTTATTTTTTATCTCTCTCTTTTAAATATATGCCATTCCGTTCGAAACAACAAAAACAAAAAAATGTGGTCCAGTGATCACTTATTTTTTTGTATTTAGAAATTTCTTTTTCATTCCTGTGTGTCTGTCTACTCAATAATTGTATCCTGCGCATGTGTTGTTAACGACAACACCGCCCCGATTCAAGTAAAAACTAAAGAAAAAAAA
>CAJNOI010000051.1:39596-79948 GCA_905250115.1 Adineta steineri | reverse complement strand
TTTTTGATTTCCTTCAGTGCATTTATGTAATTTAATAACACTATTTTTACTACCTTCCATACACAGATCATCAAAACGTAATTCACCAGATTTTGAATAAACCACAATCTGTAAGAAATCAAGTAGTTTTATATATATGAACAATATTTATATACTAAATGAATATACGATAATAAAGATAATAGTTTACAAATATCATCCTTTGAAATAGAATACGAGCAAAATTCGTATTTTTAAACGTCTATATAGACTGAATCAAGAACTTAGTCTTGAAGTTTTAAATCATTTTTTGGTATCTCAATTTAGTATTGATTTTATAATAATCAATTCGTGTTTGCTAATTGCTGGTCAATAATCAAATCAGCAATTAATTAAATTTTTCAATCGTAAAGAAATAGCAAAAGGATAAAATATAGGTAGCGCAATAATCATTTCACTAGTTGAGTTGTTAATGACAAAGAGTATTACTATTAAGGCATAATTATATCATGTTCTAGCCAGTCTCAAATTCATCTTAACTACAACGTTTTATTATATGAAATCTTTAAATGAATAATTTTCTTTATCTTCTCCAAGGTATCAAGATATTAATTCTACACCTTCTATCAAGAATCTGGTATAATATAAATTGAAAGGACACTATCCGTTACTGAACAGAATCTGATTATTGCATGAAAGCTTTTCGTTTACAATAATTTTTTTCCTAAAATTTATTTTATTTCATATATATATTTACTTATGTAAATGGTTTTATCTATCTATTAAAATAAAATAAACTGTCGAAAATAATTTTCATGCAATAATCAATAAATAAACTTTTGTTTATGAAACATGCAATATTCTCGTTTATTCCCACCTGATTAGCAGCACTCTTAGGTGAATACGTTCGGTTAACACATTTTTCTACATATAGTGTGCCCGCACGTTTCTTTTTATCTGGACGATAAATAGTCAAGCAAGATCTTGGCTCGACACGTATCTGAAATAGGATAAAAGAAAGAAAACATTAATATACACACCTGATTACCGCCTTGATTGTGACAAGGAAAAATGCCTGCATTTTGATTGGCTCCATTCTCACTATCGTAACCGAGTGAATCGGCACAACCATATGCTTCATTTTTTAGCTATTTATATGAGAGAGAGATAGAAAAAAGTCAATTAAGAAATTTATTTCCATTAGATAAATATACTAAAAATACTTAAAAATGTTAGAATAGAAATTTTAACTTACTGCTCCAACATGATGAAAATCAACAGGCATTGAACTTTCAGGATAAATATTTTGTAAATACCAACGAAAATCTTTACATTTAAGACGTTCACGAAGTGCAAGACGTTCAGATACATCACCAGCATCAACATTTTTTAATTCTATTTGAAAAAAATTAGTTTCTTTTCTTTTCTTTTCTTTAAAATTTATACCAGGCATAATAGAATAAACAAAATCTTTATATTTATCAAGCCATACTTCAACAAGGCGTTTATTATTGTGAAATATGACTGTTCCAGTACCACCAGGAAATGTATATGGAGTTTGTTTACGAAATACATGACCAACATGACTGCCTATAAATAATTAGTGATTAGAATGTATAGAATTTTTTTTTGAATTATTTTACATGGATGAATCATAACTTTTCCACCACATTGCCAAACACGAAATGACATTTCTAAATTTTCACCACCCCATACTTCCATACCAGGATCATAGGCACCTATTTCATAAAAATATTCACGATTTATTGTAAATAAACCACCAGCCATTGTTGGAGATCTAATTTACGAGAAGAAAATGAATTATAAAAAGAAATTTTCACCTTTTTTTTAAATGTATCATACAGAAGAGGTAATGAATGATCATAGTTTCGACGGATTTCTTCTCGATTTGGTACTGGATACCAACGAAAGTTTAATCGCCAATTAAATCCACCCTAATTATACAAAAAATGTTTTTTTTTATATTAAATAAATATATATATATCGATAAAATATACCCAAGTCATATCACTACCAGTTAAATAAGCAAAATCATCATCGTTGATTACATCAATAATTGGACAAACAACGGCCGTTCTAAATAAAAATATATCATTCTTGCATAATTAAAATAATTCTTTTTTGAAAGTAGGACATTCGTCCTACGTAAGCATATTCAAGTGCATTGGCTTATCAAACTTTTATACAGCTTTAGATGTGGGTGATAAGGTAAGGCTGAGTATCGTTTTTTATTATTCTTCACCAACCCACTCTCAAGATGTCACAAGAGTAAAATAAACAGAATTCGTTTTGATTCGAAAAAGAATCTAATAATTCCATGCCGTTAAGACCGAATGTCCCTTCCGAGAAGAAAATGAACTGTATCTTTTCGTCTGTAGTATGAGCATACAGAGGGTCCATAATCTCTATTCTTGTGATTAATTCCTTCCCATAGTTATAAAACAAAACCTCTCCGTCGTTAAGAGTTAATTAAATATTCTTACCTATCTTTTTTAACTTCATATAATAAATATTCAAGCCATCCAGGTGAACATTCAATATGAGCATCAAGAAAAGTTAACGTATCACCTGTAGCTATTTCAGCACCTTGAAAATGAAATTATTAACTAATTTGATTTGATTTTCTAGTTCTTTTCTTTTACCTTTCAATCGAGATTTCATTAGACCTAATCGATTTGTATTTCGTAGAATATGTACTTTAACTGGTAATTCTTTTACAAATTCTTCTAATGTACCTTTGAGATATTCTACAAAAGGAAATTTTAATAAATACAAAATAAAATAAAAATTCAAATAAACCTCGATCAACACTACAATCATCAACCATAATAATTTCATGAATATATTCATTTGGACTTTTTCCAACAACACTTGTTAATGTTCGTAATAACGTTGAATTTCCTTCATTATGAAATACAATTATAATTGATGTTGTTGGTAAATCTGGTGGAAATTCATGAGATTTACATCTTAATTTAAAAAAATTATAATTATAAATTTACGAAATAAATAAAAAACAAACTTTGATGATCTTTGATCATTAATAGATCGATTCAGTGCCATAAGATCAGATGCAACAATATTAAACTGATTTTCTTTAAAACGTTTTTTAGCTTCGTCTTTTAAATGACTTGGTATAACAACCGCACGTCCACCTTCACCTGGCCAACTTGATGGATTTGATTCTTTAAAAATATAAAATTTTTTTATTTTTATTTCCTTTCTTGAAAAATTAATATTAAACCTGAATCAGATCCAAACCATTTTGATATAAAACCTCCACTACTAACTTTTTTCGATTTTTCATATTTTTTCTTATTAAATACATTATTTCGTTGTGATATTGTTTGAGTTTTGTCTTGAAATTTATCCACTTGAAATTTTGGATGACGACGTACACGACTATCTTCAATAGGGTCGACATCAATAAGTACTGGTTTATCTTTTAATGATGCCGATGATGAACATGGTATAAGAACTTCTTTTGTACAATCAGAAAATAACATTATAAAAAATACATCAAGAAATATCCAAAATAATGAAGTATATATAACAACATGAAGATATTGACGTTTCCATAAACGAAAACGTTTGAATAAAATTTCAGATGATGGTGTTGATGATGAATATGAATTCATTAGTTTTCTCAAGAGAAGAAAAACAGTGTAAAAGAAAAATGATTGATTATTTTCTTGTCTTAATAAATCATTTTTAGATTTTAATATTTCAAATCTACAAAAATTATAAAATTATTTAAAGAATTTAATAAATCAATTTTCTAGTCGTACTAAAAATTTATCGAATAATTATTTATTTATTATAAATAAACATAAATCATTAGATAAGTTTTAATGTATGACTAAAAATATTGATCTCGTGCAGCCTGACTACACTACAGGTTAGAATTATATTATTTCCTATGAGTATTAATAGCTACTACTAAAAATAAAAATTCGATCTCATTTATAATTTCTTCGCTTATGCTGATTAACTACAGGAAGTGGTATATAACACAATGCAGTCGGTGTATTGTTGCATGAATGATTTAGAGATAAATATTTCGTTAATGACTTATTCAAGGTCAGTTCATAATAAATATTATTAATATTCATAGTAATACTTATTGAATAACTTAACCATGTGAATATCGTATCGTAGCTAACATGAAATTAATCTTTTGAGGATTAATAAGCAAAAGGTTGATTTGATCGATTGAAAATGTCATAATTTATTAGAGGGATATAACATACAGGAAATGATACAACTTCTACTGACCTTTAAATATTATTCTATTATGGTTTTAGAATAATATAAAGATACTTTCTTGCAAAGAAAATTAGAAATAAAGCGTCGTACCAATCTAGGATATTACGTAACTATAAAACTAGAAAATAATGTATTAACAAATTCAGGAAGAAGTTTTTTCTTGAGAGTACTTGAATAAATATTATATCGAATTAATTACGGAAGAAAAATAAATTTTCCTGTCAATCTTTATTTAGTCAATCATCATCGAAGTTAATAGATGTAAATCAAGAGGATATTTTCTTATAAAATCTACTATTGGTCACTGAACAAGACATTTCAATTAAAATAATAAAACCTGAACTAATCGGATCTAAACGAAAAACGAAAGAATGTATCGATAAAATAATATTTATTCATACTAATCTAGATTTCTTCATCTATTAGTATCAATGTATTTCACTTAATAAAAATTTATCGTATTAGCTATTCTTAATTCATAAGTGTTCAACTGATTAAATTATACTTTATCGCGTACATATATAATGATATCTAACGCAATAAAACTACTTATCTGTTATATTAAAAAGCTTTGATAAACATTGTTATCTACAACTAAATATGAGTTCAATTATAAATACTCTATTACATAATTATATTTCATTTTTAATAAAAAAAACCTAAACTGACGAACTCTGCCTTCTTGTTTTTAACTTGATATAAAAATATCATTTTTTGTCTAGATTCTAATTGATGAATTAGCTGAATTTCTATTTTTTTCGAAAGGAAGCTCATGCTATGTTATTACTCTCTCTTCTCGACATGTTAAGTAATCGAATGATAGATGAAATGCCCTGGCTTAGACAAGTAATAGAAAGGAAAGAAATCATCTAACATCTTGTCAAATCTGAGAAATGTTCATAAGTAATTAGTATGTTCTAGACAAGATTTTCCTGTGTAATTTCATAAGAAAAACAAAATCGAACTATTAACAATAGATAATACAATGCAAATCGTGTTTACGAAAAGAAGAATAGTTGAAGTGA
The DNA here is from genome assembly GCA_905250115.1 of Adineta steineri. NCBI lineage: Eukaryota > Metazoa > Rotifera > Eurotatoria > Adinetida > Adinetidae > Adineta > Adineta steineri. Next base: position 74,657 of record CAJNOI010000051.1, on the reverse strand, counting down.
ATGAAAAACATTTTTTCGAGGTCAAATTATTCATGCTGAATAATTGTATTGTGTTTTTTTTGTCAATATATATTACGATAAATTTATATGAACTTACCATTCTTCACTAAATTGTTTTTTCGTCATTTATCTAATAAAAATCATATAAAAATCTTATCTAAAAAACATAGTGCAACTGAAAAATAAACGTTGTTTTTTTTCTTCTTGAAAATTTTAAATCAACAGCCCGACTAGAAGTGCAGGAATGTAAAAGATAGATAAATACATATGTATATATATATAAATATGGTTAGTATTAGTAGAAGTCCCCTAAATTCATAAACTTATTTAAATCTATTGCTTGAGAATGATTCCAGAGATAAATTGCTAAACCACCAACTGTTATTGTAACACCCCAAAAAACAATACGAGATAATTTATTGGATTGTTGTTTCACTAATTCTTGTTGATTGTTATTATTTTTATTTTTATCTTTCCTAAAACGTGGTGATACATATAATTGATCAGAAGAATTTTCAATATTTTCACTAAAAATATTCAGAGAAAAAATAAATATAGAAAATTATGTATAGATATATATTTACCATTTTATTTTCCATTCAAAATTTAAATTTTCCAGTGTATTTGGTGGATGAGTTTTAATTAAATATAATGCACGTTTAATAATTTCTTCCCAAGTTTTGTCATCAATTTCAGTTGGTAAATAAGATAAATATTGATGTAATGATGCCATCTCACAATCTTTCGATAAAACTTCATCCGAATAGTAATTTACAATCTAAATATTTAAAAAAAGAAGAAAATTGGATTCTTTGGTCGATAGTTTTCTTTCTTGTTCTTTACTTCAGCAGCAACATAAATCGGCATAAGAAAATGTGAGACAATAAAGAGATCATAAAGTCGAAGTATTATATCAAGATTATCTAATACATGTGAATACCATGTGATAAACCATGGTAGAGCAAATATAACATGTCCAACACCACCTCTTAATATATCAATAAAAAAATAAGAATTATAAATATTTAATTTCAAATATGTTTACCTTTCCATATATTCTGCACATTCACTGTTAATACAATCAATAAGTGGCATTAGATACAGAAGTGAGTCGCGTGTTTTTTCCATTGTTGGTTCCATGAAATATCTATAGAAGATAGAAGTTAGTGTATTGAATAGAATATGGTTTCTTAAGATAGTGTGAATTCCTTAGAGATTATCGTGCGATTCATAAGAAACTCTAGAACAGTTCACTGGTCTACTAATTTTGAGATCATAGACGAGATTGTCAGATTTAGTTTTTAAGTATTTAATAAGATTTCTCTAATCTTTTATTTTTCATACTTTAACGTATCAAGATTATTTATAATTACGATTCTAATGAATAATAAATAAGTTTATAGTACTAATCAATCTGTTTTAGCTTATTTATCATCTGGAAAAAAGGATAATTATTATTTTCTAAAATCTATAGAAAACAAAAAACAATACGTTGTATACTTGATTCATAATTTTGTAGAAGAATAATAAACTTTGGCTATGACGAATTTTATATACGAGAATCAATAAATAAAAATATTTTACCATTTTGTCTCAATAGAAAAAATAAAGAACTGATTTGATATTAATACTTAAATCAATATTGATTTGAGAATCATATATCGACTTTTATATCTTTTAATCATAACCACAACTAAATGTTTAAAATTTCTGTGAAAATAAATTTGTATATATTAGCATTTAGATCAAATCAACATATCTAACTTACATTGTAAATGTAATTAGTGAAATCTTCTATTATACTTCTTCATATAGAATTATTTTTTCGTCTCAAAATAAATGACATGACCTTATATATCAACAAATTTGTATTCTAGAGATGTTTGATTTTTGACTTAGATTTATTTTAGTTGATACAAAATTTTTATGAAGATAGCAATTAAGCAACAGCTGCTATTTCTTTGTCTTGTTATTTATATGGGAATTTGATAAGAATAAATATAAAGTGTTATTTATTTCAAAATAATAAGACGTCACTTTATCTAGGCTCATGTGTATTTACAAGTGTATAGAAAGGGTGTCTTTGATTGATAAAGAGAGACGCAATACGATGATTCATAGGTCATTAATAATAATCCTAGTATTATCGATGAAAAGAAAACGTTTGTTTTTATCTACGGAATTTAAACAATGATTAGTTTTTTTCTTCTTCTTCTCAATCAATTTAATAATAATAATAACACTTGTTTAATTATTCATCTGTTTACATACTATATAATTTATATGTTAAAACTAATTCCTCTCTCCTATGTTTGAAAATGAAAATTAGTTTTTACTTTAAATGTGACATTGTTATTGAATCTATTACTGGAAGACATAATTCATCTAATACGAGTAAAAATGTTAAACAAATATCATGATAACCCTAGAATAAAAATTAATTATATAGACAAAATAAAAACTCTATTATTTATTAATAACAAACTTGATAATAATGTAATTCTTTATGTTTAATTAAAATTTTCATTATAATAACAATAAGTTCATCTTGTAATTGACTTCTTTCTGAATCCGAATAATCTTTGAAGCAAAAGAAACAAAATTAATTTCGAAATTCTAGAAAATATATTTTGTATATACTTGGTGGAAATCGTTTTAATGTTCGTATAACATCTAATCTTGTCTGTTCATAATATTGGTCTGATTTATATTGATCTTTATCTAATTATTTATATAAATAAATAAAAAACAAAATAAATAATAAAGAAAAATGTTTAACCTTCAGAATACTGGTCAGATGAATCGTTAGGTGAATTAATTAATAAATGCCATGCTTGTTTACGACATGTATTATTAATAAATCCAGTTTTTTTTGCATAATGTATTAATTTAGTTTTAAATTCATTTGGTTTTAAATCTTTGTTATTGTAACGATCGATTAATAATTTAATTTCATCAACAGTTTTATGATTATCATTAAGAGAGATGTTTTCACTATTTATTGTTACCATTTGTATATTAAAAAAAAATGAATACGTTTTGTTATCAATCCATTAGGTAAATAAGAAGAATGTAGCTCAATCTATAACGTTTATAGTGATTGCTAGAGAAAATAAACCAATGGTAAGAAAATTTCCTTTTCTTTTTTTTTTGTTTTGTTTACGAAAAAAATAGAATATTTTATTTATCTATTTCTATTGTGTATGCCGGTCGATGATTTCCAAACATCTTATCATCGGCGGTACATGTCTTCTTCTTGGAATTATTGGAATTCATCTAACAATTTATTGGATTTTATTTTTTCTCACATTCATTCTCGGGTTTGTAAAAAATCTGTTTTTTTCTAATGACATTTTTATTATAATTGATATTTAATGATAGGTTTCTGATTCATTTAATTATTCATAAATTCGAATGGTTAAAATCAAGTCAAATACAACGAACAAATAAAACACCATTTACAAAAAGAAAATTAGTTACTCATGTAAATGAAAAATTTATCCATTAAATAAAACTTAGTTCTGTTATAAATAGATTGATACCGATGATATAAATGCACCATTAAAGTCAAATGATCGTCCATCATTAACGGGAATATCTGTTATTGATGATCAACTACATGAAGTAAATATAATAAGATATATATTTTAATATTCTTATTATTTTAATAGTCAATTGAGTTATTTATTCGTGATTACGTTGAAACTTGGTATAAAACTCAAATAAGTTCGAATGAATTATTTATTCAAGATTTTAAAAATGGAATTTATAAAACAATTCGACATTTAGCTGAAAGGTAATTTAATTCCTGTGGAATTTCCATTAAAATTACAATTGTTATTTTATTTTAGATTACGTGAAATCGATTGGTTAGATTTTTGTACAGGAACATTAGTTGATAGTTTTGCAACACACGTTCGATTATATCGAAATGCTACAGAACGTATGCGAGTTGAACAATCGACAGATATTCGTGCATGTTTTTTTGATATGGAAGCAGAATATGAAAGAGGAATATGTCGGGATGAAGTTTGTATGGATAAAGATAAAGAAAAAGGTATGATTAATTAAATAGAAAAATTTATTGAATATCTTTTTTGTATTTTCAAGAATTTCTTCGTGATATTGTCGAAGTTTTAATTTATATATTATTACCTGCTAATGAATTTCATTGTATTCCAGCTCGAATATTAATTCGAGTATGTTTTATTCAATAATTCGAATTCTATTAATTTAAAATTTGTTTGTTCTTTTTAAAGGAAGTTGTCGTTAACTTAGGTTTAGCACCTTTTATTGATATGTATACAGATCCCGATGCAATTAATCAATTAATTATTAAAATGGTAATAGCACAAAAAAATATTCGAATATCTAATTATTAATTTATTCATAGTGTCAACAAATTCCATTGACAATTGACAATTTTCTTCTTGTTACTCGAACAACAACTTCAACAACAGAATTAGCAACATTAGCTGAACGAATTGATATTGAAATAAGTCGATGGCGTTCAAAAGATACTGGTGGAGGAAATGGTTTGTTTAGGAAAAGCAAAAAAAAGATTATTTCTAATTTTGTTGAAATTTTTAGATGCAGACATTCGTGCAACATTAAATAGTTATCAATATTTACGAAAATTATTAGCTGAAAGATTAGAAAAACAAATACAAACAGCAACATTTGTATATTTTAGAATAATTTGATTATTTTAAACGTTAAATATTTTTGTTTCAATAGGATGAAGATGAACTTTTACAAAAAGTGATATATCATGATTTACCATTGACAGAAATATTAAATAATTGTAATGGTTTAGATTATTTTTTAAGTATGTATTTAATTTTAAATGAATAATGCAATACAAAATTTATTTAAACCTATAGAATTTCTTCAAACTATCGATGCTGTTGGTTATGCAAATTTTTATCTTAATGCAGAAGTAGATCGAATATTTATTAAAGAATTTAATTATTATCATCTTTTCTTCTTCTTCTTCTTATAAGGCATTTCGATGTGCTGGTTTATCAGTACAGCAACAAAAAAATGAAAATTTGACAAATGAACAACATCAAGCTAATTTAGAAATACTCAGAAATATGGCAAATGATCTTATCGAACAATATTTTCTTCCAACAGTAAGAATTTTTAAAATATCTGGATAGATTTTCAAGATCAAATATAATTATAGCAAATGTGGTTCTATAGATTTCATATAATATAATTTGTTTCTTGAATTTCATCGCCTTCATATATATATATGATAGATGAGACGAGAGAAATTTGATGTTAATAAAATTAATTGCCATATTGTATATAATGATTTTATTCCAAAAGACTGATTTGATACTTTGAATAAGTACAGATATTCAAATTTCTCGAGAATACAATCCGACTGATTATCTAATTAAAAGTTTACTTGGGAGAAAATCGTTAAAAGATTAATATATAAATATACCTTAATATTACTTTTTAGGGCGCATTTAAATTACCAATCGATGAAAATCTTGTCCAAAAAACATTAAATATATTAAGAACAGCTTCTATTGATGAAACACTACTTGATGAACTACAAACAAAAGTATATTTTTGTAATTTTCTTATAATTTTTTTTTAAAATTTTAATGTGTATTGATAGGTTTTTGAAATTCTTTCATCAGAGAAATATTATGGACAATTTAAAACAACACCACAATATTTAAAAGTTTTAAGTGAAATCGATTTTAATGATCCATTAAATGATAATTTCGGTTTGTTCCTTTTCTTTTCCAAAGTGAATAAAATAAGTTAGTTTTTGGTAATTTAGATGCTGCTTCAATATCAAGTAATAATAGCAATGAAATCTCAGGTGATTACTCTGAACCGCAACATAGTCCAGTCATTTCAACGAGTTCAGTATCAAGTATAAACAGTGCAGCAAGTGCTGTACCTGATATATTGGATAATATCCATAATTATTCCATTACAACAGAAATAAATGATTCTGGTAGAAACATAAAAATAATTTCTGTGTTTATTTAAAAATAAAATAAATATTTTTTTTTAATTTAAGGTGTATGTTGTGAAAAAGGTGAAAAATATGCAATATATGTTATATCTGTATATTGTAAACCTATACATTCCTATGGAAATCATCATGATGATCAGCGACGTGAATGGATAACTTATCGTCGTTTTAGTGAATTTAATGATCTTGATATAACAATAAGAAAACGTTATCCTGATTTACGAGACATTGCTCGTTTACCTGGTAAAAGCTTAATTAATAACACAAGTCAAGATGTACGAGTAAAACGACAAAAAGAATTGAATACTTATCTAACAGTAAGTATAATATGTTTTATTTTTAAACAGTTACACTTAACCCTTCAAAGTCGAGGAGAATTCTTTGTGACAATAACAGAAAACTAATCGGAGCATATTTTCTTGACCATATCATAGTAGATTAATGAAGTAATTTAAAATTCCCGAAATAGTTTCATTTGATAGTCTGGTAAAACATTTTGTTAAATCTTCTAGATATTAACACAACCAAAGATTCTTCAAAGTCATCCACAACTTGGTGAACTTCTATTAAAATTTTTACGAAATCAACAATGGAAAAATGAACAAACAGAATTAGGTCGCAAGGTAAAATAAAATGAATATCAATATATTTTTAATTATTATTTCTTTCGTTCACAAATATGCAAGAGAAATTATTTCACATATAAACGATTGTCTTGTTCTTTACGATGTTGAAGATAAATAAGCTTTACTATAATTCTTCCTACAAAAAAGTTCATATTATTTTCTTGTAGGATCTTCTAACATCAACGGTTTGTTTTACATGCATTTAGTTCTACTTTCTTAGAAAAGCAATAATCCCTAATTGCACAAACTCCACTGAGAAAGAGTATTTGTCTTCTCTTCTTCTTTTGTTGTTTTGCACTGAATGTGTTAATTTTTGGTTTGATCAATATAAGAATTTTTTTTCTTCGATATTTATTTAGATGGATACATTTGTTAATCCATTTAAACAAGCATCAATTGGTCTTGTTAAAGGTGTATCAGCATTTCCAGGCAATGTTGTTAAAGGTGTAACAAAAATCGGTGATGGTTTAACAATTGTATCAGATAGTGTTGTTGAAAATGCTGGAAAAATCTTTGGAACAAATTCAAATCTAAATAATAACAATCGCTATAATATTCATATTACAAAAGATATGCAATCATTTCCTATTGTTGAAGAACCTCAAGTTGAAGTACGAAAAAAACTTTTTTGTATAAAATATTGTTACATGTATATATAATAGAGTGCTAAAAATATTCCACTTCGTGTTCTACTTGTCATTATGGATGAAGTATTTGATCTAAAACAAAAAAATATGTGGTTTCGATCAAGATTTGTATCAATATTAAAACGTTTTCTACGAGCATTTATGGGTGATTCTGTTAATCGGTATATTTTAATTAAATATATTGATTCTTACAAATCATTCGTTTATTATTTAGACGTATTGCAGTGTTTGTTGAACATTGGACATCAGCACCAAAAATTGCAAAAGAAATTACTCGTCTCAAGTAATATAAAATTGAATTTTCTCTCATGAAAATAAATATTCTTTTAAATATAAATCTATTTTAGAGATGATTTTTGGCCAAATGGTGTTTTAGCTGACAAAGCACCGGAACGTGATGCAAACGTTCGTAATATCACACAAGTTCTATGCAAAGCAAAACTACTTGGTATTGTTTCAGGTAAAGAAAAAAATAAAAGTTAAAAATTCTTTAAAAAACAAAACGTTTGTTTTTTCTTCAGATGAACTTCGTCATATAATTGGTAGTGAAACAACTCGTCGTGGTTTATTACGTTTATTTGAATTATTACAAAATGAAACACTTAATCGTCGATTTGTATATATTGTTATTGAAGCACTGTTAATAAAATTATTTCGACCAAATGATCTTCATTTAATATTTGAAAAACTTTATTCTCAATCGGCACGTGTTAAAGAAGAATATAGAAAACGAATATTTGAAAAAGGACAACACCGTAATGGATCAATAAATAGTCAACATCATCATCATAATGAATCAAATTCTCGTCCCTATTACTTTAATCGTTTATCTGTGAGAACTGATGACAGTTTTATTGGTACGCAACGACCAAATAATAATCAACAACAAAAACCATTACCGAGAAGTTTATCAAGAATATGAAAATGATATTTTGTTTTTTTTTCTTTTAATTTTATTCTATTCTATTTAATCCTCCGGTGAAGATGGGTCAATATTTTTTCGATTCTCTCTCTCTCATTCTTATTTTGTGTTTTGGGCTCCGTCCGTCCATCGCAATTTATCCCTATATATATATATCATTCCAGAAATACGAACAACAACAACAATAATAAAAAAATATTGGTTTTTTATGAGTGTCTGATAAATATTCTATCTCGGTCGATCTGTTATTGAAGACACTGTATAGTATATTTTTCTTTTATTCTCTGTATTCATATCTGTTTGTATCAATCTCTAATAAAATATGACAGTGTACTTCAGTAAACAGATTTTCTCTCTTTGTTTTTTAATTTTTTTGTTTGTTTTTCCGCATCAAATATCTATGTATTCTCTATTACGCTTTGGGCAAACAGGTTATCAATGATACAATTGATTTCTATACCCTCTAACCTCTCTCTCTCTCTAAATATACATACTAGTTTTCTTTTTCTGTTGATGGAAAATACTCACATATAAATATATCAATTTATTATCTTTTACTTTCTGTTATTGTGCATTAAAAGAAAACAAATATAATATCTTTAAATTGAAATTCTATCTGTTGTTTTGCACTCTCACGGCAAAAATAATGATTTAGAAAAACAAAACCGATTTATTCTAGATTTTTATTTTTTTTTCAATAGAAATTTATCATTAATAATGTTCATATTTACTCTTAATTATTTATGCATGAATAATATTATTGTATAAAAGATTAATAGAATATGAGAGAAAAAAAACATTCAGTCATTTGATGTTTCATTATTAATTTTTCTAACACTAATGTTTTATTAGAAAAAAAACAACTTCCTATGCATTAATTAGATTTAATATGATTTAAAAAAACGTGTATTCCTAATAATTAAAGTATGCTTAAAATAAAATAAGTTTTGTTTATTTAATTTCTATGATTTAGATGTCAAATATAATTATCGATAAGACTGATGAAATTCAATCTTATGAAGATTTTCTCGAAGATTTCAAAGTAGATCCCTCAGTAACAATTTTATCTAAAAATTGTTTATCACTTCTAAATGAATATGCGCAATTAAATGGACATGTTCTATTATTTCAAGTTATTTCACAATCAGGACAAAGTCATCAACCAATGTAAGTAAGTATAAATTAAAAAAAATGTATTCATTTTTATTTGAAAATAAAAAACAAAACTATTTTTAGTTTTGCAATAGCTGTTCTTCTTGATGATCGACAATTTCCAGCTGCATCAGCAACAACTAAACGCGAAGCATCTATACAAGCAGGCTATAAAGTTTTATATCAATTATGTTTAGATGCAAGACAAACTCAAGTAATATTTTTGTTAATTTCAAAGTTAAAACATTGTAATTTACTTATCTTTTATCATAGAGATTTATTACTGATACTAATTGTACATTATTTGATCGTATTGCATCAAAAATTTTATCAACATATCGTGATTTATGCCTTAGTGTTCAATTAGAACTTATAGGTTGTAAAGTTCTTGCTGGTTTTGTTTTAGAAGAAATTGATAAACAAACCTTGACTGTTATTTGCTTAGCAACAGGTAAATAAATAAAAAAAGAAGACTTATATTAGTTTTCTCATTTGTTAGATGAATTTGACTTACTAAAGAGAAATTAACAACAGGAAAGGAGTTTTTATGTTATTTAAGCATCGTTAGTTTTATATTAATATAGTAAATCTGAATAGACAGAATTACTTCTTTATAAAGGAAATTTTTTCATTCGTTGATTCTTATATTTTATTTTCTACTATCTTCGAAAATAATTTTTTTTCAAATAAAATTATAAAAATATTCTTATTCAATAAGAATCTCTTGAAAAATATTCCATATTATTAAATATTCATAATACTCGAATTATCAAAGCATTGTATTCTACTAAACTTTTATGCTCGCACAATTCCCAATCAACATACATAGAGATGCTGCCTATAACGTCTAACATGCAATATAATAAGATTTATCGTAATTGAGTATTATCAAAAATCTTCTTATCATTCTCGACGGACTTTGTTCTCGTTTCATTTTACATGAATTATTTTAGATTGAGTATTAATACTATTCCCATGTACGCTATCATATATTCGATGTTTTTTAGGTAATAAATCTGTTGGTGGTTCAGTTTTATCATCACAAGGATTAGTTGTTCATGATAGTCATGCTGAACAATTAGCACGTCGAGGTTTTATTAGGTTTGTAACGATAAAGAAAACTGATATTTTTTTAAAAATGGATGTTTTTTGTTTTTGAAGATATTTATATCAACAAATAGATTATTTTCAAAAAAAACAAGAATCAATATTTGAAAAAACAACTGATGATAAATTTATATTAAAATCAACAATGCGTATTCATTTTTATACATCGTTTGCACCATGTGGTGATTCAGCATTATTTACTCCTCGAGATAAAATAGTTGAAGCAACAGTAAAAGATGAACATGAATTATATCGTACAGCACGTGTACAAGGTCAACTTCGATCTAAAATTGAAAATGGTTTGTTAAGATATTTTTTGAAAAAAAAACCTCATTTAATAATAAAATGAATTAAAGGTGAAGGAACAATTCCAACAGAAATAAAAAGTAGTATTTTATCTCTTGATGCAATTACAAATGGTAAACATATTCGACATATGTCATGTTCAGATAAAATCTTTCGTTGGAATGTTTTGGGTATTCAAGGTGCACTTCTTTCACACATAATACAACCTATATATCTAAATTCTATTACAATCGGTATTTACTTTATATCAAAGAGTTAGGAAATAAAACATTGTTTTTATTAAAGGTTTTCCATTCCATTATGGTCATTTATGTCGAGCATTATGCTGTCGATTACAAGATTATTTTCATTCAAATCCATTACCGGAACCTTATCGTTTAAATCATCCATTGATTGGACATACAAACTTCAAATGGAAAGAAGAAATAAATAGAAATACGAATTCCGATGATAGTCTTAATTGGAATATTGCTGATAATAATATTGAATTAATTGAACCATCAACAGGAAAACGAAAGTAAAAAGAATATTTATTTAAAAGCAAAAAAAGAAAATGATTTTCTTTTTATTTATTAGACCAAATAATGAAATATCTCGTTTATGTAAATCAGAAATATTTCAATTATATAAAAATTTAAATACAACCGATAGGAAAAGTTATTATCAAATGAAACAAACATCTAGTATATATCAACAATGTAAATATCAAATGTTTCGTGGTTTTGAACTTTATTATTCTACTGGATGGATATCAAAAGATCCTTCGCTATCAATGTTTTTATAAATAAACAAAATTTATTTGTTTTTTTTTTGGGGGGGGGGGAGAGTAGATTTTGTTATTTATTCATTTTTAATATGTAGAACCACAATATAATGTTATTAATTTATTTTCAGATAAATGTCAAATTCAAAAAATATTGCTACGTTAGGTGGAGGATGTTTTTGGTGTGTTGAAGCTGTTTTTCAACGTCTTAAAGGTAAAGAAAAATAAATATTAATATACTTAGCTATATGATTACAATTCTAGGTGTAGAAAAAGTTGTGTCTGGTTATGCTGGTGGACACAAAGAAACACCTACATATGAGGAAGTAAAGACAGGAAGTACAAATCATGCTGAAGTTGTTCAGATAACATTTGATCCGCAAACGATTGCTTATAAACAATTATTAAATGTTTTTTTTCATATTCATGATCCAACAACAAAAGATCAGTAAGTTAAATATCAAAAATAATCGAAATCTATTATTAATTAATTTTTCTATTTCTAGACAAGGTGATGAAGATGTTGGTACACAATATCGTTCTGTTATATTTTATCATGATTCAGTACAACAAAAAGAAGCTGAAATGTTTAAAGCACATTTAACTGATGAAAATGTTTATAAAGATCCAATTGTTACAGAGATTTTACCAATTGAAAATAATCCATTTTATTCAGCTGAAGATTATCATCAAAATTATTTTCATAATAATCCAAATCAAGGTTATTGTTCAAGAGTTGTTAAGAAAAAAGTTGATAAATTTATGGAGAAATTTCCTGAATTACTTAAAAATCAAGTTTAATCAAAAACAATAATGACGCATTTAACAATTATATTATGATTTATGTTGTATCGTGAACTACTTATTTATATATACTTCAAATTATAGACTAATCATGCTGATCTTTACCAAATGAAAACGTTTTTTCTTATATGTATCGACTTACAACATAAGATTTTTTTTTAAATGGTGATAGAAAAATAAATTTCGTGCAATTTCAGAGATTTGTTTTTTGATACATAAAATGTCAATGTTAATTTCTCAAGGGAATTTCAAGGCAAAATAATAGGAATATCTTTATTACTAAGATAACTAGGTTATACTGATGTACCCAATGTATTTCTGAACAATGACTTTTTGATTTTTATCAGCGGAGGGATAGTTCTTATCGTTGCCAACAAAACATTAAATTTCTCGAAATTATAAATAATCCTATGTTAGATTAATTTAACAAATTTCGATAATATATAACTTTGTTTGGAATGTATTAGTTAATAATAAAAGAAAATGATACATACATAGTTTGATGTTATGGGGAAATATGTATATCAGCAAAAGGTTTCTTTTGATTATTTTCTATTGACCTTAGATATAGAGATGCAAGCAATGACTTTGAAGATATATATTAATAATGAACACTTTATAGGAAGGAATGGAGAATCAAATAACAAAGAATATCCCGAAAAAAAATTTTTATTCCTATAAATATATCTGTAATGTATATGATTGATATTTGATATTTAAATGATTTGTTCAAGTCGTTTCAGTTAACAGATATATTGTACAATGTGATAAGGAAATACTTATTACATTTTTAGAAATTGTTTATTCTATTTAACCTCGAATTAGTTCATTATTTATCAAGGCAAAAGAACAGACCATCTTTCTTAAATCATATAAGAAGTATTGAACAAGATAGAGAGAAAGAAATAATCTTTAGATAATTTGTATTATTATATTATATTGATTGATAAAAAGAAATATTCAAGTACTTGAAAAAAACGCTATAGTAAATGTCATTATGCAACAGAACAATAATTTCTTCATAATGATAATAAGAATAACATCACGTTGTAACACAGTTGGAATTCTGTCTATCGAAGTATATGCGTTTATAGATTGATTACTTGAGTTTGTACATAGAGATACCAACCTACGCTCTCATTGATACTCCCACTTATTGGCAAGATAAAAGAAAAGACCTTGATGACATCCGGCTAACATCAGCAGGCAGCAAGAAACAGATCGAATATCTCAACATTATATTTATCATGTATTTTATTGTAAAAAAACTAATATTACATTGTAAAATAAAATAAATCCTATATATCATGCGTGTTGAATATTTTTCAATTTATTTTATATTCTAAGAAAATTTATTAGTATTCAATACCATGTATATCTCTATATGCGTATAACGAACATGTACCATCAGTGCCTTTTTTTTCTCTTCTTTTTGCCACTGTTATTGTTATTGACTCGTCATTTATCTGGCCATGAGGCGAGCATATATAACAAGCGGTTCCCTAATCATCATCGATGGGATATTACAGCAACGAAGCAAGAAAAGAGAAAGAGAAAAGGAAAATCGTCGTCTTATTTTTTGGGACTAGAAATACATTCTAGATATACATAGAATATTCTTCTTCTATTCGTTGTTGAGGTTTTTCTTTTTGTTATTCTCAATATACATAACGGAAAAGATCATAGAGAGTATTACGGCAACTTTTTTTTTTCTATATATCTTTCTGTATATGATCTTTAGAATAATCGATTTTTGTCTCTCTTTTTTTGTTAGGTTATGGTATTAAGAACTAAAAAGGAAAGAGAGAAAGAAAAAAAAAGAAAGAACTAGAATTCCCCAAAACACCACAACATCCTTCGTTCGATAACTTCGTGCTTGTGTTGCTGATATCCAACAAGAAGGAGGGAGAATAAAAAACGATATCTTCAAAATAACCATCGAATGTAAGTGAAGGTCGATTAGATATTAAAAAATAAAAATTTCTTTTCTTATTATTAGAAAATAAAAAAGAATTCTTCTTTTTAAAATATATATATCTGTATAAATTATTTTGCTACTAATATTCTCTTTATATAAAATAGATCAATATTTCTAAGTAGATGTGTAATAATACTGGAGCGGCTGTTGTCGCTCAATCAATCAATTATGTTCTATAACTTTGTGTCATTGTTATTCTTTCTTTTTTGGATTCTATTACGTATCTCTACTTAAACGATATTCTCTATATAATTTCTTTAGATATCTTTATACACAAGCTTAACAAATAAAAGATGCGTTCATCTTATGATTCACATTATTCATCTTCAGCAACAAATCGTCACTCAAATTATTCATCTCCATTACGTTCGTTGGATATTGGTTTAGCACCATTTCATGGTAGTGACCGTGCTGAATTTCGTGATCGTTATCAAAATAAAGTAGATCAAATATAAATTTCTATCTATAATTTTTTTTATTCTTGTTTAGTATGCATGGCTTGAAAAGAATCATGTTAACGAAGTTGGTTCAACTTATAATTCAATAGGTAAAAAAGTTGATCATAAACCATCAACATGGCGATGTGAGGATCAAGCTGAAACTGCAAAGTAAACTATAACTTTTTTTACTATAGAAAAAAAAGTAGTTATTTATTTTTCTTCTAGAGAACTTTTAAAAACGAATGATGAATGTGCCGATAAAATTTGGGATATTCGTGAACGAAGTGACATAAATCGTGAATTTCTTCTTAGTTCAGATGGTGTTGCGCCACGTTTTTATCAAATGGAAGCTGAAGCCGTAAGTAATTATTCTTTCAAATTCTGAATTATTTTTTGCTTATTTTTAGTTAAAAAATCGTTATGAATTAAATAATATGAAACGTAAATTAGATGGTATTAAACAATTACGTGCTCGTCTTTTCAAATAAAATAGAATTCATTTTTCTTTTTTTTTTCATATTAACAAAACTACTTTCATTTGTATCTATTCAGTACTGGTGACATGAAAACGATCGATGATCGGATATTACATGAAAATCTCATATTCTTCTTCTTCTTCTTCTTTTTCTCTTTTTTTTTCTTTGTCTAATTCCCTTTTTTTTTAACCTTTCATATACATGCGTGCTCAACAATCATAACCATAATATAACATCAATAATATTTACTTGTGTGTATTCTTTTTTTTTCTAACAAATTAATCTGGAATGAAAAAAAACAAAAGCACATATAAGTATTTAGAAGCACACATTCAAATAAATATGATAGAATAACCCGTTTCATAAATACAATATATATATATATGTATGTGTAGTTTATTGTTTTAAGGAGCTACGGGATCATTGGTAGGTGTAAGCCAAGACATGCCCTGATGACCTCTTTTTACAGAATAAATAATTAAACCAAAACCAATTGATAATGTTAAAATGAATAAAACGAGTGGAACAGCAATAGAAACACCGGTCGAAACACGATTCGGATTTGTAGTAGTCGCTGGTGGTGGTCGTGGGCGTTCTGGTACTGTACGGTGAGGAATTACTGGAAATGTACGCGTCCACCAAGCTAAAGATATAGAAAATAATGATAATAATAATAAAATAAATTAAAAATTATTTTATTTAAAAAAGAAAAATAATCTATTTATGTACGTGTTGTAGTAGAAATAGGCATTTCAGTTTCTTGTGTTGTAATTTCATTTCCATCTGTGTTTTGTTCAATTGAATAATTAACAAAAGATACAGTGATGACGAAGAGAATAAATAGAAGAGTCTTCATTGTTGTCTATTTTATTACTATGGAATGTAAGTTTTATAATAATACATAAAGAATGTCTGAAGAAATAAAAATAGAAAATTAGAATAATGAGTGTGCGGGCCTTATTTTCATCTCATACCCATACCCTTCAGACCACGAAAGTGAGATATCTTATGCTTCTCTCAGAAATGGTCTCACTTTCACGGTTTGGAAAACCCGCATTATTATTTTTAAAACTTTTTCATGGACGTGAGGAAATAAAATAGAATTATAGAGTTTATATCATTACAAGTTGATTTATTAATTTAAAGTCTTTCAGCATTCTTTTTTTTGAAGAGCTTTCTCAATGAAATGTTCAAATTAAACTTCGACATAAGTGAAATAGACTTGATTTTTAATATTTTAATAAATACATGAAAATATAAACCAACTAAATTGCATATTCATTTAGAAGTAATAGTCTGTTTTAATCTTTCCAAAACTTTATATCCTTCATGAATATCATCTTCAGTTAAAATCATAAGTTTCACCTTTTTTTTTTTTTTGTTCGTGTTATAACTCTCTCACTTATCTGCAGTAGATATTAATAAAAGAAACTGCTGATAAAAGATAACATTATTTTATATAATATCAGGTGATATTCTTTCTACCTAATTCAATAAACATTATTTTAAAAAAAAATCAAATTAAAGTCTTATTTTGACCGTTCGCATTAATTATCTTATTCTATTCGATCGAGTATATACATTCTATCGAACGATGTCGCTAGTAACCCATAAGTGCATAGATGCATAAGAACCTCTCGAGATAATGATTGTCAAAATAATTCATCATGGTCGATGATACCTAACACTTAATATGTAAAATCTGGATATTAAAATTGGATCAACTCAAATATCTTTTGTCAAATAATCATCAATCTCGAATTTTTCTTTTTTATTTCTTCGAACTTATTTCTAACTTGATATTCATATTATAATAATATTATTAAATTCAAAACAAAATTATAATCGCATTTCTTTTTTTTTGTTCTTTCAAACAAAATTTTATTTTGTCTATGTATCTATATAATTAATTATTAGTCAGAGAAAACTTACTGGTTCTTTTACACGAAAGAAATATACTCTTTTGGATTGAGAAAATAAATGGCAGCCGGTACACATATGGCTGCGACACAACAAGCAGCTGATGATCAAGCATCTTCACTCTATTTTTCTGGTATCTGTCAAACAATATCAGTTAAATGTCAACATAGAAATGAAAATGGTTTATTAACATGTTCAAGAAATCTTTATGTTTCTTGTAAGATCTATCAATTATTATTGAATTGTTTCATTTATTTTTCAAAAATTTTAGGTCCACATTGTCATTTATTACTTTGTATTGATCATATACATGAACATGAAAATTTATTACGTTATGAAATTGAACAATTAATTAATGGTGAATAAAAGAAGAAAAAAAACATGAAATTATTTTAATTCTTTTTTTTATTTTAATAGAAACAAATATAGTTAAAGCAAATATTCGTGCATTATTAACAACATCTCAACAACAACCATCATCAACAACAGCTCAAGTACTTGATGAAAAACAACGTACATTATGTGAATTATTAGAACGATGGGCAACTGTTGGCAAAATTTCAATGTCACAAGCAGCACTTATACAACATCAATGTGGTTATATTAGTCAAACAACTCAACAACAAGCTACAGTAGCATCTACAGCTGCTGTTGCTGCTGCTGCACTTGCTGCTGGAGCTACAAATCATCATCTAACAGGTACTCATCATAATCTAAATACTCAACAAAATGGTAGTGGGACAAATAAACTTCCATCACACCATCATCAACCACAACCTCAACCAGTAGTACCACAACATACACATAGTGCCCATGCAACACATCATCAAACAAATTCTCATCAACATGATCGATCATCTCAACAACTTTCATCACCTGCAAATGTTGTAAAAAAACGACGGAGTGGAAAAAATAAAATTGTTACTTTATTAATGAAAAATGCTGAAGGAGAATATGAATGTGTATGCAAATATTTTTTTTTTCTTTTTTTTTTTGATTTTATTTAATTTTAACATAATTTTAATTTCTTTTTTTTAGCCTAATGTTCAATGTCGAAAATCACTGAAATGTCAAGGAATAACAGCACATGTGAAAGCCTGTGCTGTTGATTGGCTTAAAGAAAATGGTCAATATCTTAATCTAAATTAATCCTTTAATAATAAAGAATAAAAAAGAAATCAAACTCCTTGTTCTTGTTCTTGTTCTTCTTCTTCTGTTTTTTTACATAGTGTGTTCGCTTTCTTCTCCACCAAATGTAATTGATTACTGTAGTGTTTTTTCTTCTTCTTCTTCTCTGTACATTCTGTGTGAGTCTATCGTTTAACTTGTAAACATTGTTCTTATGCGTCTTCTAGTTTGTTTCTTACAACACTGATATGTATTTCGAAAATAAAACAAAAAAAAAATACAAACGAGCATTTCAATTGTCGTACTAAATCTACTTGTGTGTGTCTGTATACTATGTGTTTGTCTATCTGTCTCTCTCTCTCTTTCTTTCTCTCTCTCTTTTCTCAACTTACAGATATATACATATGCCGAAATGAGAGAAAAAAATCCTATTCTTTTTTGTGTGTGTATACGTTGTGTAAAAGTTTTTTTTTATGCAACAGATGAGAAACGAAAAGAAAAAAACATAAATTTCTTTTTTCTAGATTCATTTTTTTTTTATAAATACAAATAACACCAACAAGAAAATAAACTCGAATATGCGAGGAGCAACAAGTTCAATGTATAATGATCATTTACATTGTGTTACAATGAAAGTATGGTTTAAAAATGGTTTAATGTTTGAAGAATCATTTCCAATAGAAAAAACAACATTTGCTGATGTTAAATATTCAGCTATTCGACAATATTTAACAAATAATCTAAGTTCATTAAATTATCGTCGATCATCATTTAGTACAATTGCAACAACTAGAAATAATTTATCGTTAGATGAAATTGAGAATTATAAATTAATATCGATTACAACAAAAAGAATCGTTGATGAAGAGAAAACTTTAGGACAACAAAAAGTTAAAGATGGAGGTTTGATAATAAGAAGAAAAAAAATGAATTAATCTCTACAAATTTTTGTCTTAGATGAATATCTCTTAGCTACAAAACGTACGACACAATCTTCTAAAGCTGAACAAGTATATTAAAAAAAACAGTTTATCTTTATGAGATAAAAAATTTTCATATTTTCATAGAATACAACATCTTATACCGTTGATGCATTATTAATTGAAAGTCGAACACAAGATCTACCAAAAGTTTTACGTTCATTCAATCGAGATTATCGTTCTGCTGCTCGAACAGAAGTATAAGAATTTTTTCGAAAATCGAAAAATTGAAATAATTAATACTCGAAATATTTAGTTTCGTACAGATCTGAATCGTATATTAATAACTCTGATAGAAACCTCACAGAAATTACTTTGGTGTCATCCAGATGCTGAAAATATCTTTAAACAAGCTGAAGGTAAATCATTTGGAATATCTAACGTATAATCTATCAAGTTTTGTATAAATAATCTTTTAAATTTTATTAGAATTTCTTCTACGATCATCCACATCACCCGAAGAATCGGCTAATCCTACAACAATCTCAACAACAAATCATGATACTGAAACACGTCGTGGTCTAATAAGTAAATTAGTAGAATTAGGCTTTACTGAACAACAAGCACGAATTGGACTTAAACGAACGAGGTTTATTTTCAAAAAATTTAATTTGTATGAATTATATTTTTATTATTCAGATATGATCTTTCTGCTGCGATGGATTTAATTCTTGCTCGACCAGATATTACCGATGATAATAATGAAAGTGATCAGGAAAATGAATCTCCTATTATCAATAAATTCGTATGTAGAAAAATAATACAAATAATTCCTTTATACATATGAATATATACATAGGAAAGTGAAAGAAAACCATTATTTTCACGTAATGGTACATTTATCTCATTTCGAAAATTTCGACAACAACGTTTTCAACCGAATATGAAAGTAAAAAAAAATCTAAATAATTTAAAAATTTTTCACATATAAATTTAGGCAATTCAATCATTAAAAGAAATTGGTTTTGCACAGGATGATATAGTAACAGCATTACGAATGTTTAATAATGATAAAAATCTCGCGGTATAGAATAAAATACAAAAAAATTCTTTTCGAAAAATTTAATATTTATTTTTTCTAGTGTGAATATCTCCTTAGTGATAAACAACAACAACAAAATATGAATGATGCTGAAACTGAACAAGGTCTTGATCCAAATTCAAGTATATTTCAATCAATTATGCAAAATTCTATTGTACAAAGAACATTAAATAATCCCAAAACATTCTTTAGTAATTTTATTTATTTTATTTTATTAATTCGTTTCTCTTTTTTTCTTCAAATATTATTAGTTATGTTACAAATAGCTGAAAATCCAACAACAATAACAAATTATTTAAGTGATCCTGAGATTGGAAATATGCTTCTACAGATAAGTCGAATATATCATGCAGAAAAAGAAAATATGAATACAACAACAATAACAACAACGACAACAACAGCAACAATAAATAATCGACATGATAGTGACCAACAAGATGAAAACTTATCGAGAACAACAGGAAGTATTAGTGGAGATTTTGATGATGATAGTGATTAATATTTTTGTATTTATTTTATTTTTTAAAATAAGATTATATATATTTAGTAGTATTTGTTTATGTATTTTCGTTCCTTCTGTTTTTTTTAATAAATAAAATTAATCTTATATTTATATTGTATATAAGAGAGATATTACAAATTTATTCATTATTGATTCAATGTCTGAACTAGGAATGCAACGATAATTAATGTGAACCGATATTTAAACAGATTTGGAGAGAAATGATTTCCTAGTGCATTATTGACTTTGTAATATTTTTTCGAAGTTAATTTCGTTGTATAAGAGACGTTTGTTGAGTGTTCGAAATATTCACTTTTTAAGATGCAAAATCCCTATCTAGAGGTTCATCAGGAGTTATATCTAGAATGTAAGCATCAGATTTGTCACGATGATAAGTAATTACATTTGGCAGACAGTTTATTCCCGCATTGATTGCTATCAAAAATTAAATAATATAACTAAGTACTGATGACTATCAACACATACCATCAAAGGCGATTTTCATCATTGTTGTATCCCTATTTTTCTGTGCGAATGAATGCAAATAATTCAGTAAATAACTAAAAAATTTAATGATAAGAAGAACTTGTTTGTTATGCTATGTAATGATTATGATAATACGTATGCAAAATTTATCCAATCATGTATCTTGTTTTTTTTAATATGTTGAATAATACCAAAAATATTAGAAAAAATAAATGCCATTCCACTTATTGTTTATCTCTCAAGTATCAGATATATAAAGAGAGCGGTTTTATACTAATTTCTTCACTCATTGTATCGAATCCATCATCTATAATACGAATATTCATCAATTTAGTAAGTAGAAGTACTAAAACTAGTTTTGTTTTTGATTTTCTTTTCGTTATAGTATAATGTCAGCTACAAGCGGTATTGAAAAACTTCAAGGTACATGGGAATATGTTGATGGTGAACGTTTCGATGATTATATGAAAGAAATTGTAAGCTATTATTGTTTAGTTATAATATAAGATAAATTAAATTTTTATAGGGTGTTGGTTTTGCTCTTCGTCAATCAGCTAAATTGGTTAAACCAAAATTAATTATTAGTCAAAATGGCGATCGATGGGGACTTAAAAGTGAATCATCACTTAAATCCGCAGCCTATGAATTTACACCTGGTACTGAATTCGATGAAACTCGTCTCGATGGTGAAAATATTAAAGTTAGTTTGATTTCTGAAAATAAAAATTCCGAATTCTTAATTTTTATGTTTAGTCAACAATTAGATTTGAGAATGATAAATGGGTTCATACAATGCGTGATAAAAATGGTAAAGAATCTACTGTTACACGTTGGGTCGATGATCAAGGACAACAACAAATCGTAAGTTTAATTTTTTTTTGTCTTTTTCCAATTTTTCCTTTTTCTTCATATAGGAAATGAAAGCTGGCAATGTAACAGCTCGTCGTTGGTATAAACGTGCTGAATAGAACTTTTCAATTCAATCACTACGCACACACAATTAATAAACAGTTCACTTTTTTCTTTTTAAGCAAAGTAGCATAAGATATTTTTCTTTTTATGTGTGTGCGTGTATTCAGTTTTTTTAAAGAAAAAAAAATATAATCAGGAATAATAAGAAAAAATCTTCTTAACATTGTGTATGTTTTCTTATAAATGAGAAAAATATTCCAATTATTTTACAAATGATTTTGGTATTTTATCAATAAATGTGGTTAGAGATAGAATACGTGATTTTATTTATCTTCATACAAATAATAAATACATGAGAAAATAATTTTTTTTGATCGAACAAAGTATTTAATGAAAAAATGGAATGTAATATGGAGTCATTCCTTATGTCCCAGCTTGTTTTTTTTCCAAATGTATCTAAAATATGAATATTTTAATTCTTTCTGCTCTATCTGTTAGTTAGATTTTCATAAAGAAATTGATCTTGATTCAATTGGAATATTGACTGACATATTTATGAATTTAGAGTACTCTCGATTCAGTACTCTAAAATTATTATTTTTGAGTGTAAATCAATAAATGTCTTGATCAGTGACAGAAGTGTTTTGTTAATCTTCACGTATTTTTCTTTATAATTGAAATGAAATTCTTCAATGATTTCTTGCAAGCTCTTCAGATGATGAAGATGATGGAATAAGAAGAGTTGTTTTGACATACAAATGAAACCACAAAAAAATGAGTTTTTTTCATTGTTAGATAAAGTGAATTGATGTTCGAATGAAAACGGTAATCTTTTTACCTTTACAAATATCTTTTAAACATGATCGAGACGTACCGATAATTTAATTAATCATTGCTCTCGTCTTAATATAAATAATAGATGAGAGACTGATAAATGATTTTTTCAAGTTACGTATATTAATAAATGTTTTGAAAATTTTTTTTCTATTATAAAATAATTTTTCTTTTCTTAGCTAACACATTGAACATGAACTATATTTTAATTATCTATAGTTTGCGTGCTAACTTCTTATATCACTAGCAATTTATAATTAATATAACTTCTATAATTAAAAAAAATTATATTTGCTACGTATTTTATCTCAATAAACATCACTGATCCATAGATAATTTAAACGAATAAAAAAAACTTGATCTCAAAAATAACCATTATCAGTATTAGATGTGTAATATGTTTAATTAGAGATTCTTGTATAATTAATGAATATATATATATAAACGCTATGAATCGAATGAATGGATATTACGTTTTTTTCTCTCTATGATTCCATCTCAATTTAATTATAGTGATAGCTCAGATGACAGCGCTCTCTACATTAGTGAAATCGAAACAGCATGCAAACAACATTCTACGATGCCATGGTAAGCTGACGGTGAATGGCATTGTCGGCAATTATTTCTTTAACGGTTCTGTTTGTTCTTCGTTATAAAATGGCAGACATGAATAAAGAACAACAATTACAAGTCAAAATTAATGAACCATCATCTTATATAGTATCTCAACCAGTACTAAATGATGATATAACTAAAACTGACCAAGTACCAGCACCATCATTTCTAGATTCTATTTTACAAGAACAACCTGTTGAAAAAGATGAGAAAAAAAAGAAGAAAAAAAAGAAAGGCAAAACAGGCCGTCAAAAGGAAATTGTAAATAATAATTTTTTTTTTTATTTATAATTAAAAAATAGTATGTTAATTAATCAAATTTTTCTTTCTTTATGTAGGAACGTTTAACAAAGGAAACAAAAGAAATTTTTGAGTCACCTGATAAATTAAATGTTGTATGTGAACGTATCCATTCATTATTATTAGGACAGAAAAAATTTTTACTCGGTGCTTGTCAATTATTGGATAAATATAATTATGGTTCTTTACCATATGAACAATTTCGATTAAGTAATATAAAAATAAAAAAAAACGTTATTTTTATTTCGAAATTATAGTTATTAGAGATCGTTTACCTAAACTATCAACGGAAGATTTTTTTATTTTGACTAAATTATTTGAAGTCGGTGGTACATCAATTGATTATCGAGCTATCTTAGATGAAGAACTTGGAAATGGTATTCTACGACATGTCACACAATTACCAGTTCCATTACCAACTGAAATTGTACTTGAAAAAAAATCATCAAAAGAATCAAAATCAATATTCAATGAACCATTACAAGTAGCCCAACCAAAGTATTTTAATAGATTTTTTTATTTTTATTAAATCTCGTATTTCTTTTTTTTTATTCTTCATTTATAGATATGTTACACTTCATCTACGTCTTATTACATTCGATGCATATAATGCTTATCCTGGTCATGTTCATATTACTGTACCTGATCATACGAGTGTTTATGCTCTATCTAAAATGGTTATTGATAAAACAGATCTTGCAACACGTTCTATTAGTATATTTCGTGAAAAAATTCGTTCACGTCATGGTCTTCTTGATCCAATGGATACACTTGAACATCATCAATTAACCGGTGCATGTATTGATGGTACACATAAGCAATTATTTCCAACTTATACACTTTATTATGATTATTCACCAATGGAACTTCGTAGTGATTGTCCAATACTTAAATGTGATTATTATATGAAATGATTATTCTTTTATTGCCTTAATTAAAATAATTTTGTTTCTTTTCAAATTTATTGCATGTCGGATATAAAATATATTAATAAATATCAAGAATTTATATTTTTAGATGAATTCAAATACATCAAGTCGATTATCATCTAATGGTTCAGGTTTACAATCATTAAATACGAAAATATCAAATACAGTTATTGATTATTCACCATGGGTGAGACAACAAAGACCATCATCATCAAAAGCAGCGGAACGAAAACCTAAACTACCCACTATTATAGAACCTCCTAATAGTAAATTTTTGTTTATATTAATTTTAATTATGAAAAGAAATGATATTTTTTTTTCTGTTTAGTTGTACATGAAGAAAATAAATGTTCGGAACTTTGTCGACATTTACGAAGAAAACCTCCTGAGCCACTTCTTATTCCTGACAATCCTGCTAAAATTCAATGGTTAACAGTACAATTACGAAGTAAGTATATGATACAAAAAAGAAAATTAATCGAAAAACAAATTTTTTCTTCAAAAGTGCATCAAACACGTATAGAAACATTTCTTCAACGTGAAGATGAATTAAAAGAAACTAATGCAAAATTACGTGAATCAATATCTAACACTGAACGTTCAAGTTATGGTACAGTTGAAGCTAATTTACATCGTTTTGATCAATATAAAGTACATTGAAAAATAATTCTTTCATATAAATAAAAATTTATTTTTTTCTTTTCTCTAGAAAACAATTTCACTTGTTGAAACAAAACAAAATGAAGAAAAACAAGAATTACTTAATGCACTTATACATGAACGACAACAACTTGCAAATGAAGTCGAAAGTAAATAAATCATTTTATATTTATGTATGGTTTTTTATTCTTTCAAAGAATTTTCTTAGTGTATGAAAATCAAGTTGTATCTCTTGATAATCAGATAAGCGATTGTCAACAATTACTTAAACAACTGAAAACATATAAAGTAGAAAAATTTTGAAATAATTAAAATTGATTCAATTTTATTTATTAGGATATTGAATATCCTGAAAAAGAACGAATTCTTCAAAAATTATTACAAGATATTGAAGAGACAAATCTTTTTAATTCAGTCTGTAAAATTTTGGAATTAAAATCGAATATTTTTTTTGTTTATTGTAGGAAGAAGTCGATGAAATAACTCGTATTCTTAAAAAACAAGAACAGAAATATTTAGAAGATCTTCGTTTAACTGTAGCAAGACTACGTGAAGAACAAGCAACAGTAATATAAATGAAAAAACAAAAAAATATTTTTCTTGGAAAATATAATTTTTTATCTTATTTAGTCAGCTTTTTCTAATGTGCATAAATCTTATTTTCTTGTGTCACTTGATAATGATCGAATGCGAGAAGTAAATATTAAATTATATATAAACTAATTATTATATTATTTGATGAATTGTTTTAGGAAATTGCTATTCAAGAAGAAAAAATTCGTCTAATGGAAATTGAAAATGAACATATAAGAAAACTAAATACACAATTAAAACATCAACAAACTAAAGCATTCGATTCTCGTACTTTATTTCCACATGTTTTCCGACAAACGACAATGCCCATGTATGTTTGCTTTAGTCATAGATTATATCTTAAACAATCATTTATATTCTTATATAAGAGGAATTATGATTAAAAGAAGAATATGTGAAATAGAAATCTTATTGCTGGATTAAACCAAGTAAAATAGTATTATTTTGCTATAGAGAAAGCTTTGATTTTTCTTAATTATTTAAAATAAAAAAAAAACTCAGATTCTATTCTCTTGATACTCTTTGCCGAAGAAAAGCTGATTATGATAGAATCGATTGAACTGAATTGTAATTCTAAAAATATCTAAGATAATCATATTAATTATTCTTTAGTATAATTTGTTCATTTTATTTAATTCTAGTTGTACACCTGATATGGATATTGTACTTGATATTCCTGAACGACAACCCCCATTACCTGTATAATATTAATATCATCTGGTCAATTGATTTACATACCGGTGAATTTATAGAAAAAAAACCATCATAATACATTTTTTTTATAATGAGCAAAAGAAAAGAAATCCTCTTATGTACATGTAAAATTATTTGCTATAATAATAATAATAATAATAATAACACACATATTGATCATGAGTATAGAGAAGATGAACAACATACAAATGAAATTGATTTGGTTGACATTCATCTCGGCTCTTCTTTTCTTTTATATCAGATCTTTATCAATGTGTTCATCCATTTCCGTTCTTCAATATACTTGCATCCTTAAATTTATTCGATTGTCTAGTGCACTCATACTTCGCGCTATCTGTCATTTGTCTACGTGCTAGAAACAATATTATTCGTCACAGTCAATGATAAAACTACAGCAAAAGGGCAAAGAAAAAAAAGCAAAAAAAAAAAGGTGATGGTGATCAACATAATAATATATAAGAGGAAAAAGCGAGAGATACATAGAAAAAAAGAAAGAATAAGGAAAAAAAATACTGTCATTGGATTTTCTCTCTAGAAGAAAGAGAGCAAGAAAGAGTTTCAGTTCTCTCTCTCTCCCTCTCTCTCTATACTTCCATGCAATGATCGGCTGCCGGTTAAACGATTTTGAGTAAGTTGAACGTTCACTGATCAATTGACGTTTCACTGCAAACATATTTATGTTTACCTATTGACGACGACAATAATAATAACAACAAAATTATCACCGAAAAACGATCAAATTAAACTAAAAACAAATTATTTTCAAATATGTCTCGATACAGTCGATCGAGTAGTTCAAGACCTTTCTGTAAGTATATTTCTATTTTTATTAATCTAAGATAATTAATGAAACAAATTTACAATGACAAGTAATAATAAACCTAAAGCGAAATATGATCTATACCAACTCGATTAATAGATTATTCATTTTCTTGTTATTTCAAGTGTATCATCGTTAAGCATGATAAATCTTGTATAGAACTATTCATATGATTGTTCACAGAGGACTATAAAACCAAAAAAAAGAAGAAATATCTATCACTTGTTTGTTTGTTTTGCTTCATTTCATCTGACATAATCAGTAAAGCGCAGACTTATATGCATCCGATTATCGTCTTAGACACATGACAAAACTAACATTTTGTTATTCGAATATACTGATGTTAAACATACATATATATGTATGAGATTGAAATGTCTGTATTATACGACGACAAATTGGTTTTTCTTCTTCTTTCTTTTTATTTTATATATATGTGCCTGTCAAAACACAATAATAGTTCCGGTCTTTTTAAAAACCTATATAGTAAAATAATGACTTCCGCTATGAATACCTATCTATATATATATATGTATATAGGCTCGTATCCGTTTTATGGATTTACTTTGACACCTTTCATATTGAAGAATGAATGATCTGTCAAATGCCTGGTAACAAATTTTTTTTTCTTTCTCTTTACTTTTTTACATATTTCAAACAGAATTTTTCTTTATATATGATTTTTCCGTCGTTTTGTTCGCGTGCGATATTGTATAGAAAAGATCGTTTGCTGATCGATCAGTCTTAATAATTTTATGTGCTCCGACATCAATAGAAGAAAAAAAAACGATAATAAAACTACAAAGTACTAATGAATCAATATATATATATATATATATATTTATATTTATATAGATATATATCCGTTTGTTATACGTTGTGAAAACATTGACAATAGGTTTTTTTTTATGTTTCTTTTGTTATTATATAAATGAAAGAATAGAGATCGTTGGCATATAAATGTCGATTCAACCTAACAAATGCAAACGCTATAATCATCATCATCATCATTCATGTTTTCTTGAATACTTGTCTACCTTCCGACACATCACCATATCGAATAATTAGATGAAAGAAAAATTTCTTTTTTGTGTGTGTAAAATACACGCATAATACAAAAAAAGAGGGAGAGAGAGCGAGTGAGAGAGGAAGAACCGACAAACGTAATTATTCATATCATGCGCCAACATGTATTGCATTAGTAGTGAAACACATCTGTCTTTTCTGTATTAGAACAGGCACGCATATGTAACGGAAATTAGTCAAGAAACATGTCTTTATTTATTGTTAAAATTCAAATCATTCAAGAAAAAGAATATAAGCTTTAGTGCAAAGATCTTTTATTGATTATATATATATATATTTCACACTCTATTATAATAATTATTTGACATTTATTTGATCAGTACAAAGTGTAATAACAACAATTCTCTAACCTTGTCAAAAAAAGAACCATATCGATGATTAAAACGCTTCTGTCATATCATGTTATGCCAACGAGAATTTAACCAGATGTACATCAATATATGACGAACACAAACAGTAACATACACTTAGGGAATAGAAAATAAGATTAAATTTTTTTCCCCTCCTAATGTCATTTCTTTCTTTTTTTACTCTTATTTCATCATCATCATCATAGATCGAGTCAAAATAATTAATGGAATACAACCTTCATTAACATCAGAAAATACAACTTCTACTACTACTCCAACAACAACAACAACAACATCTTCTTCTTCTTCTACTACTGCTATTAATAATACTGAACTAGATGAAATTGAAAATCCTCGTTTACTTAATATACTTAATTGGTCACCGTTAGAAAATTTAGTTACAAATAAAACAACACTAGCAATCAACGATGAAAATGAAACAAAATCTAAAAATGGTTATAATGCCGTACAAATATCAATTGAACTACAAAAGAAAATGTTAAAGTAACCTATTAAAATACAAATAGAATTATTCCTATATAAATATATAAAATTTCTGTTTTTTTTCTTTTCTAATATTAGTTTAAAAGCTATGTTTATTGATCCATCCGGTCGTTTAGTTAACTATGGTCGTTTGCGTGCAAGTAATGTCTATAATGATATATGTGAAATGGGTAATCGTTTAACAACAATAAGCCTTGAAAATGTCACAGAAAATGAACGTAAAACATTTTTTATCAGTAATTATTATTTCCAAAAAAAAAAGATTGAATTAATTTTATTCAAAAGAAAAAATTTAATAAATTATTTATTTATTTAAGATCTTTATAATATATTAACAATACATGGTATAACATCTGTTAATGAATTACCTAAATCTGTTTTGGATTTAAATCAATTTTGGAAAATAACATCATATAAAGTTGGATCTTATTTTTACTCATTAGATGATATTGAACATGGTATTCTACGAGGTAAAGAGATTTTCGGCTTTCCTTTCCATTAATTATTTTTACTTTTAGGTAATAAACCTCATTCAAATTGTACGCAACGACATTTTACATTTAATGATCCTCGTACACGATATTCAATGCGTCGTTGTGATCCACGCATTCATTTTGCACTTAATTGTGGTGCACGTTCATGTCCACAAATAGCAATATATTCATCAACAAATCTTGAAAAAGCATTAAATATGGCAACAACATCTTATTGTAATGCCGAAGTCGATATTATCCTTGAAAATGCTGAAGTTCGTTTATCAAAATTATTTCTTTGGTATAAAAATGATTTTGGTCGATCTGAAACGGAAGTATTAAGGTTAATATATATATTAATTTTGTTTTTCTATTAATTTTCCATTTAATCTTATATATATATAGATGGATAGCTAAATACATTGACGAGCCTAAACAATCATTACTTAAAACATTACTTGATCGACAAGGTTCAAAAGATGGTTTACGTATATCATATAAAATCTATGATTGGATGGTAAATCATCATGATGCTCCAATGCCTATTATAGATTCAACAACAACATCATCTAATGTAGATGATTAAAACATCATTATACATATATTTTGTTTGAATTTAAACTGATAAAGAAAAACCCCAAAGATGATCTCTATTTTTTTAATAATAATAATAATACTATACATATATGTATGATTGCAATACTTAGTAAATAAAATTGATTACAAGGTGAGGGACAATAGAGAATTTTTATTTTGATCAGACTAAAAGACACAACATCAAACAATAACAACAGTAATAATAATAATAATGATTGATAATTTGATATGTATTTTTGAATCCATTAATTTTCAAGTGTTTTCTTATGTGGAAGGTGAATTGATATGTTTTTTGTTTTAATATTAATTTAGTCACAAAGTGATAGATTGATATGTATGTTTGCGATCATAATTAATCTGACTACTGACGAAAATAAAACAGAACAAAAAGAAGAAAGAGAAAGAAACTAATAACACAAGAAAAGCAAAAGCACCTCCACATTTCTTTTTCGTTTTTTCTATGTGATAAATAAAATATAGTTAAATTATTGATATGTATAGATATACATGAAAGAAAAACAAAAAAGTAAGAACAACATTCACCGGAAGGGTTAACACTATATTAATACATACGTGTATTTCTTTTGTATTTGTTAATGATTAGATGAAATTGCATAAGTATTTAATGTATCTTGACTAGGTAAATATGAACTATTTATCATCATTGTTGGTTCAGTAAGTTGAGATTGTGGTACTGATGGTTTAACAATACGATATTGTTGATGTAATTCATCAGTTGTTGTACTTTCTTTTAATGGTAAAACTTCATTTGGTATATCAACAAGACAATGAAGAACATCTAATTGTGGTGCTAAAACACGTTTTTCAAATAATAACTTTGCTATTAATGATACAATTAATGTTGTTGATAAACTTATAAGCATACATAAAGTTTTTGGTGGAATATGTGGACCAAAAGAAATCACTTTCGGAATATTTAATGATGGTTCTCCAATAAGTATACGAATAACAAAACCGATAATATATGCAGATAATGAACCATATGTATTTGTATGTGGAACATAAACAACACAAAGTAATTGTGGAAAAAGTATGACATAAACAAGATCAGAACAT
Organism: Adineta steineri; assembly: GCA_905250115.1. NCBI lineage: Eukaryota > Metazoa > Rotifera > Eurotatoria > Adinetida > Adinetidae > Adineta > Adineta steineri. Next base: position 42,909 of record CAJNOI010000051.1, on the reverse strand, counting down.
AAATACCAAAGAACATAAATTGATGAAACCATAATACCAATTCCAGCAGCCCCAGCTCCAACAAGAAATATTCCAATACGCATTACTAATAAAACTTCTCGTTCGGATGCCTATTGAAATAAATATATTTATCAGGATTATTGAATATTATCTCATTAAAAGTTAAAAAACAATCAGTCTGTTATGATTTCAATAGAAAAAGACATTCAATCTCAATAATTTTTTTATCTACAGATTTTCCAAAAAGTTCGAGGAAAAATTCAAAATAGATATAGAGATTATAATTTCATTAATTTCTATAAATTAATTTAGAAGTTTTCAATAAAAATGCATTTACAAACGAAAAGAACCACTAAAATTGAGAAAGGATATTAAATAAGATATCTTTATGGGTACAAATCAAATGATCAGTAAAAAATTTGAACTGTCAGTAGAATAATTAATGGTCAGTGACTTTTGGATCTGATCAGTAATTTAATCATTTTATCAGTATTTGAACTAAAATATCAGTAGTTAAATATGTTTGATCAGTGAATTATCACATTTATATCAGTTTTCACCGTTCTGTAAATATATTTACTGATCGCAATTACTGACATTCTACATTATTTACTGCTCAAAAAATACTGATTATTCGGAATAAAAAACTGATTATTTTAATAGAACCCTTTCTCTATCAATAAAAGTGTAACATAATTTGAAGATCAAATAATTTAGGAAGAAAAATGTTTTCTAATTATAAATTTGAATAATAACATACTTGATTACGAAAAACAAGTTTCCAAACATTTCGAGCAAACATAGAACTTGCACTAAGTACACTCGAATCGGCACTAGACATGACAGCAGCTGAAACGGCACCTAAACCAATAAATGCAACAAATTTTGGACATAAATGTAACAGAACTAATGGTAAAATTAATTTTGTTGCTTCAGGTGATTTTATATCTTTATTGATATCATAATCGGTCATAGTCCAGTCTAAAATAGAATTCAAATATAAATGATTGATTTAATATATATATATATAAATACTAGTTGATTTAGCAATAGCTCCAATAAGTACAGGTGGCATAGCCAAAACAATACAACCAACAGCAGCACAAAATGAAAGATACATTGCTTTTTTTGCTGATTTAGCCGAGAGAACACGTTGAAAATAAACCTAGAAAAAAATAATACAATTTAATTGATTTCATCGTTTAGAACTGAAGTATTATTAAAATTTCCGTTTGCTCTTTCTTTCGATTCTCTTATATCTATAACTTCGAGTTATATATTTTAAAGAATTTGAAAAGAAAATCGATTTTCAATTAATTATAATATAATATATATGGAAATAAAAAAATTATTCATACAATTCTGTTGATTTATGTCCAGACATATCTATTTAATACGTCTACACTTTTTTTTAAACTAACCTGCCATGGTATTCCACCAAAAATAAGTAAAAGCATACCATCTAACCAATCAACATATTGAGATTTATCAATATGACCACGCCATTCTGGCCAAGTAGTTACAATACTACCAACACCTTCATGTCTCAATGCGAATGGTACAGCAACCCAAAGACCAATAAATATAAATCCAAGTTGAACAACATCAGTGTAAGCAACTGAATATAATCCACCAAAAAGAGTATAGAAAATAACAACCGCAGCTAGAATAAATAGATATTGTCAATTAGATAAGATTTGTTTTAAAATAATTCAATAAAAATGCTAAAAGTTATTATTTATTCTCTTATGATTAATACAAACAAATCGTTTATTTTATTTTTCAATGACAATATCAATCTATCTAAATTCTTACCCGAAATAATTATCGATGCCGTCATTGAAACATCAGTAAAAATAACACTAATCGTTGCTCCTAATGCTGATAAAATAGCTGCTGACCAAAAAACTTCTCCTAAGAGTGCTGGTATAAATAATAATCCACCCATTCTTTGACCATATTTACGTTGAAATGGATCAAGCATTGTAACATATCCAGCATTACGCATTGGTCGTGCAAATAATAATCCACCAACAACTAAACTAATTGCATATCCTAATGGTGCTTGACAAGAAAGAAGACCAGTAGAAAAAACTTGTTCAGCTGTTCCATTAATATATGCACCACCAACCCATGTTGCTGTCATTGTAAATATTCCCACGAGTAAACCAATATTTCTCCCAGCTAACATTATTTCTTCCGTATCGGGTGATTTTTCAGATGATTTCTGTTTTCGTCCTGCCCATATACCAACAATTAATATAAGAATATAAAAAAATACAACGGCCACAAGGCCACCAACATGAACAACCATTATAATTTATAATAAGATGTTATTTATACTAAATAATAGAAATAAAAAAAATATAATAATAATAATAATAATCATTTAGAAATTATTTTCAACAGAAAATATATCATTTAAATTTGTATTATAAATAATGTTGATTCATTGAATATAGAAACTATAGGTTGTTATTGTTTTTTATCCTTTAATTTTTTTTTCTTCTTTTGTCTATAAAGATATTTTCTTTCTTTCTATACAGATGAGTAAATATTGTATTCTAACCGGAAGTTCTTCTTGGCAATAGGAAGTTAATTGAAGAAACGATAGGCGGATGGGTGAAGAGGCAAAATTGTGAAGTAGTATGTAAAGATGATGTTATTCATAAGACTAGTTAGGAGGAAAAAGAAAATAGAAGAAAAAGAAAAATTGTATCTTAAAATAAATTATTCTTATTATTTTATTTTTTTCTTCAGGTATCTATTACAATTAATATAATCCCTTCTTAGATTAATCTCATTGATATTTTTATTTTTTAAACGAAGAAGATTAATAAATATATATATATATATATGTGCATGCTATTATTTTTGTTTACTATTATCAAAATATCAAACATCAAATATAGAAATTTTCTTATCAAATTAATTTTTTCGACTATTCAATCAATGAAATTTTTATATGTTAACAAGAGAAACATTTTACTCTGTCTTTTTCTTCCTTTCTTTCCCTCTCTCTCTCTCTCTCTTTTGCTTTTATTTTCTAATTCACAATTAACTTACGGACGAATTGGTTGTATATGTTTATATTCCACGGGTGATGTTTGTTCCCGTCTATTCGTTCTCTTTATCTCGATGCTGCTTGTTGCACAATGAACTTCATGTCATTTTCTTTGTGACTCGAGTTTTCTTTTTCTGCATTTCTATATATCTATATATATATATATAGTTTTTTTTTCTTTCTTTATCGTTTTTTTTCTATCGGAATACGTTAGCACTCGGTTGTCTTAGAGAGTTTTCTATCTAGAGT
>CAJNOI010000051.1:0-39496 GCA_905250115.1 Adineta steineri | reverse complement strand
ACACCCAAAAACGAACACGTAATCTAATTCATGCGGTATTAGTTTGTGTCACTTCGCTGTGGCCCTAAATATACAGTCGGTAATTCATTGTATTTATTTTTCTTACTGTGTTATAACCGATATTTATTATAGCTCTGCTGAAAAGGAAGTTTATCTTTGGCAAATGTTTGTTTTCGATGATGCATCTTGTATGAGTACTGGATTATTTTTGCATTCAATTGATTGGTTTTTGTTCAATTGGATGACGTGTAGATCATTGGCTTGATGAATTTACTCGATGATATTGATTGTTGCTTTTTGATCTGCAAAGAAATTTTATTCGTAGAGCATGTGTTTTACGAATTTGGATATGTCAGAACTTACTTTGTAGCATCACTGCGCAACGAGATTCTCCAATAAATTTGAGTAATTGTTTCTCATTTCCAGTATAATACCGTCGATCTGACAAAGGATATTTATCATTTGATATAGATAATACTATCTGAAAAGAATGATACTAATCATATATGTAATAAAATGATATTGATCAGTTGTATTGAGTGTGGGTGTAGATAAAGATTGAATCCAATGACCACATCGACACCTACCCACAATTACACTCACACACACATCCAATTGAACTATTTAAATGTGATGAACTATCACATCTATAGATTAATAAATAACTTTAGTTTATATTTGAAGGGTTCATTTCAAAAATTAATGAAACACTTCGATTATTATTCCATTGTGATTGTAGTTACATTTTCATAACGATCTAATATTGTTAATGAAACTGCTCTAGATAGATTTATATTTGATGTTAGTTGACTATAATTAACTAATACAAATAATTGGATCGTAGACTAGAAAGTAATATAGAAGAATGTGGGTGTAGGCACAGCAGAATTAACACCCAAACCTGTCCACCTATCTCATCTCACACCCACACCCTATTTGTGAAAATAATTGAATATTAAAATGCAATCAATCTGATGATCAGTTTTTATTTTGGTTGCAAAAAACGTTAATTACGATATAATGAAAAAAGAAAAGCATGGCAAGTTACAAAATAAATCTATTAGTAGACTGTTTATGCTGTTGGATGAACTGCTTGTTCTGCTTGAGCCATGGCACCACCTTCACCAGCACCTTTGTCATCACCCTACAAGAAAAAATTATATATGTATATATAAAATAAATAGATTATGACTAACCAATGCTTTTCTTTCTCGTCTTCGTTTTTCTTCTTCAATAATTTTCCAAAAATCTTTTTCGGCTTTTTCAATTGGATCACCTTCTTTCAATTCTGATTCTTCAGCTTGTCCCTCAGTTGTTGTTTTTTCACCTTTCTTTAATATAATAAAAAGAACAAAAAACAAATTAGAAAAAGTAAATAAAAACAAATGAATAAATTTACTTCGCCTGGTGCTCCTGCTTTTCCTCGAGCATCTCGTTTAGCTCTTCCTCGAGCTTCAAGAACTTTAGCACGTCTTGTTTCACGATCAAACATCTATGAAAAATAATTTAATATAAAATTTTGAAATTAATAATAGCATTAATTAACTTACTCCCGAGACTAAACCTTTTTCACTTTTACCTTGCGTACATAAATTATCAGAAACTTCAACTAATGTTAGTGTACCATTTTGTGATCCACAAGCAACAAGACGACCATGTGTTTCTTGTACACGTAAACAATGAAGTGGTTCATCAACAACTTGAATTGATAATGTTGGTTCATTTTGTTTAAATAATATATCCCAAACATCCAATGTACCTTAAGAAAATCAAATTTTATATGGATATTCTTTTTTTTTTCTTAATTTTTACCATCCATTTTAGTTGTATAGAAAATAGATCCTCGTATGGGTGACCATTGAGCATCGGTAAGTGCATGCATACTTGGTCTAAACAGAATTAAAATAATTTATTATTTTTTTGTTTAGAAAAATTAATTCGTATTTAAATTACTTTGTCCACATAATACAATCATCACGTAATTCTTCAGACCATATACGTACAGTCCAATCACCAACAGATAGAAAAGTTTTTGTAAAATACGGATGTCGTTGAAGTGCATAAACGGGACCCCAATGTCCAGGAAAGACAGTACCAATTTTTTCTGCGTCATTTTTTCCTTTACGATTACATGATATAATACGTCCTTGTTCTGTACCAACCATAAATTTAGTTGGCTATATATATATAACAATTAGATATAATAAACATGAAATAATTAATAAATATATTTACAATAGTTGGTTCATATTCAAGTGTCATAGCACCAAGAGCATTTTCTAATCGACCTTTCTTTTCTATATCTAATATTAATGTATCGACTGGTTCCGATAATTTTTTTGTATCCCACCAAAGTACCTAAAAAGAAAGAATTTTGTATTTTTATATAAAGAGAAAAACAAAACACGAAATAAATACTTTGCCATCAGTTGATGCAGAAAAAAATTCAGTACCAGATTTTGATTGTAACCAAATTGTTTTATAAGCTGGATCTCGATGACTATTTTCAATAAGGGATTGTTCAACAGCTGTACTACCTTTTCGAGTATCGAATATACCTATGAATAGAAAATTAAAGAAAATATTTTCTTCAAATTTTTACAAAAATTTAGTTAGACTTACAAACTTGACCATTATAACAGCCACCAACAAGTTGATGAGCATCTTTTGGATTGAATTCAACACAAACAAGTGGTGATATTGGTTTAAGATAAAAATCAGGTTTAGTAGGATTTTCTAATAGAAAAATTCTTATTTAGAATAGAATAAAACAAAAAATAATAATATACCAATATCCCAAATATATGAATCTATATATGCGTCATTTGAAGCTGATTGAAATTCCAAATTACAATATGAAACAGCTATTTTACGTGCACCATCAGCATTCCATGATATATGATTAGCTGTACGTCGAGTAGAATGTGGATCACTAAAAATTTTCACAAAAATTTGTTTTTTGTATAAAAAATTTCAAGATTTCTACCGATAGATATTAATAGTTTTAGCAAAAGGTGCTTCTTCAACAACATCGGCTTCTATATTTTGAAAATAATTTTCATAAATATCAATTGCATTATTTTGTTTAATTGTATGTGCAATTGACTAAAATAAGTTAATATAAAATAATTTTTTATCCAGAAAAAAAAAGTATTTACTTGTCCAAGTGATACAACAGCACGTCCATAACCATCTTCTTTTTCAGTTTTCTTTCGAAAACGTGTTGTTTGATCGGGTTCAAGTGGATTCACATCTTTAGGCCAACCACCTTCAACATGATTAACACCACGATGTTCTGTTTCAAATCGCACTGTGTTTACCTTAAATTAAAAGTTTTAAGTAAAATATTAATTAAAAAAAAAAGAGGACTCATGTCTTACCCAATGCTCAGAAAATTCACGGACATTTTGTGTCCCAGTATCAACTGGATTACGAGGAATATAATCATGAAGTAACTCAGGATTTGGTTGAATATCAGCAGTTATTTCAACAGCTCGGTCTGTAAAATATACTTGACGACCAAACTCTGATCGTTTCTTCGTATAAACATATTGCATGTCCATGTTTCTGATTAAAATATAAAAAGGATTTGTTAGAATAACTATTGATCATCATTAGTATCGATTTTACATCAACTTCAACTGAGCAACGGCCTCCGTACAAAAGTCGTTGCTATGTAGAAGATGTCAGTATAAAACAAACTAATTTATTTTGTTTCTTTCACATTTTAGTGACGATAAATTTAACACATATATATATATATTTCAACAAGTACAATGTAATTAAAATTTTACTGACGTAAATTCATAAAGCATTAAAAATATCGGAAATTACATAGCTCAATTAGCATGTTCGTAATATTGCAATGAGAAATATGTGTTAGTCTACATTTGACAGATCGTAATGAATATCGGATACGAGTATAGAGTGCGATATATTTGATTGAATTTCATTCATTTAATAGTCCAACAGCACCAACAAACTTGTATATTCGATAGGAAAAACATTTTAAAGATCTTTATGAAATATCAAACTGCGTCAAAAGCTTTTAATGATTTATGTTGATGAAAAACTTATCTTTTCCATATAAAAATCATTTAAAAACTTAAAAATAATGGAACATTTTTATCGCCTAGACACATTTTCTACTTATGCACTCAAATACTTTTCAGTTTTTTTTACATGATATGATAACAAAAAAGAAAATATGTGTTAATTAAAAATGGCAGTTTTAATTTGACACTAAAAAAAAAAGAAATTTATTTTTTAATTCATACATTAGATAAATTACATCTTGTGTTATACAATCATTCTATTTTAATTCCAAAAAATTATATAGAATATCTATCTTATTGAAAATACTATAATATGAAATTTTAAATGGTCTATTGAAGATAATAGTACATCTAATGCTTTTTCTTTTATATACTTGTAACACTTTTATTGTTAATGAATCTAAATGAAATAAGAGATTTTATTTTCTCATTTTTTTCTCTCTCTCTTACACTTACTTTATATTCTAAATCGGAAATAAGAAATACAATCATTTCTTTTTTTTCTATCTTCGTAAAAGAACACACCGATGACAATGGAATATGAAGATTCGTCATCGACATTAGAAAAACTTACTTTATTAGTATTTATTGTTGCTATTGTGATTGGCAATGTAAGTTTAGATTATAATACTTTTTTTAATTTTTAAAAATCTATAAATTTAGTTGTGCGTATTTATCACATATCTCGTACGTGCTGATGGAAAACATTGGTCAAATGTTTTTGTATTATGTATGGCATTTATTGATTTATTTATTGGTGGTTTTGTTCTTCCTATGCGCTTTATGAGCGCTTATGGAAGTCCATTAACATCTAAATTATGTACTGCATTAGCAATTGGTGAATCTTGTGCATTAGCAGCTATTATATATGCTATTGCTTTTATGATCTATACTCGTTTATATAGTTTAAAACAACCAACACCAGTTATTGATCGCCGTTTTCTTCTAATATTAATTTTATTATCATGGGTTATTCTTTTTCTTTTTTATGGAATACCATTTATGACAAATTATTCAAATTATCTTTTAACAGAAACATCAACAACATCAAATCAAACATCCTATTGTACAACTTATACAACATCAATTTATCATCCATTATGGATGGCTTATACAGAAATTGGTATAATTTATACTTTACCATTATTAACAATTTTCATAGGTTTAATTTTTCTTATGAAACATTTATGTAAACGTCGACCACGAAGATTAGAAGCATCTGAACGAAAATTATATATTGAACAACAACAAATGACATGGCATGTTTATTTATTAGGTATAACATTTTGTTTATTTTGGTTTCCTTGGATAATAATTCGTATTATTATTATTTTTAATCATACACATCAAATTCAACATGCATTACAAATAACTTATTATATACTTATGATTAAATCATTGATTTTCCCGATATTATATGCTGCAACAAATGCATCATTTCGTGGAAATTTTGCCATATATAGACATCAAAGAATAGTTATTAATAAACATATATGGTCAGTGAATGATAGTAATCAACAATCATTACAACAACGTCGTGGATATTAAATAAGACAAAAAAAAATTGACTAAATTTTAATCTTTTATTTTTTCTTGTAAGACATATAAATATATAATATATATGAGAAAGTATTCTTTTATGTTTTGTCATTTCTTAATTAATGAAATAAATATCGTTTAACATGGTTGATCATTACAAGTTTTAACTTGTTGAAAATCACCAGTACAATTCTTTCCAGCTAATGATGAAAGATCATCATTCATTGTTTCAGGTTCAGGTATTGATGGTGATGGATTTGTACATGTACGAGAACGAAATGTTTGACCTGTGCCACATGTTTTCGTACATTGTGTCCAATCCGACCATGATGAAAATCCACCATCGACTTTAAGAAAACAAATACATATATTTTATTGAATAAAAAAAGAAAAGAAAATCTTACCGATACATCTTGCAACAACTGCAAATAATTCACTTATATCGCTCAATCCTAATTTTCGATCATATTTGCAATCATAAAAATCTTTTTCTGTGCCATCACATAAAATACCAGGATAACAAGTAGAATTAAATCGAATTGGATTAAGAAAAGCTAAAATAAAATAAATAATATTCATAAAAATGAATTCGATTCAATTTTATTTACCATATTGTGCACCACGTGAAAGACCAATTGATTTACAAACCTTAATAATAATAATAAAAGCAAAAGAAAATCTTTCAAATTCTATAATATGATTTTTTTTTTCTCTTACTAAATCAGCCATATGTTTTGCCATTACTGAACTATTTTGTGGTACACATAAAATATCTCCTTCTCGAATAGCTAAATATCCTTTTAATGGATAATTTTCTGGTTCAGTTTGTTTTATTCCTAATAAGAAAATATATATATATATGTAATGAATATATATATTTATATTACCTGCAACACGTTGACAATTGGCTTCTCCACAAGCTCTTTGTTCATGTGTATAATTACCACAATTTGAACCTGGTGGAATACATGAACGATTACGTTGTTTTAAACCAATACCACAAAATGTTGAGCATGGTGTCCATTGCGTCCATGTACCATAGACTTAATTAAATATAAAATAAAATTCATTTAAATAATTTTAAAAAGAAAATTTTACCTGGACAAGTTGTTATATCGCATGGTTTTGTTTCTATATTTCGCCCAATACAATTATCAGTTGAAATCTTTCGAGTTTTATCATTAGATGATAAACATTCACGTTTACGAAATTGATAACCTTCACCACATGTTACACTACATGGTGACCAATCGTTATAATCTGCCCATACATTATTTTCTATAAATTAATACGAAACAAATTAGCTCTTACATTTAGCAAAACAAAAAAGAATATTCGAACCTATCTTATCACAATCATCAGGTGTTGATTGTCCATTTAAACAAACACAACTTGGTACTTTTTTACCATTACTATCATAATCAACACAAATGGCACCCGGTTTACATTTAACTTTGTCACAAACATTTGGTTTAATTTCTTCTCGCTAAAAGGAAATATATTTATTTTTATAAAATTCAAAAATTTAACTAAACTTACTAATTTAATGATATCCAAACTAACAGTTTTAGTTGAATCTTCATATAATGAACATATTTTATTTGTTGCATTATATGCATAACCTGTACATATTGATTGATCTTTTACACATTCAATAGCACATTGATATTCATTTAATAATTCAAAATCAATATACGATATTGATTTTAAAAGATTTGAAGATGTTAATCGTAATTTATTTAAAGTTTCTGCATCAAATTTTATCAAATTTTGACCATTACTATTCGTAAGAGTAGGAAATAGAAGAAGAATATTGAAGTAAAATAATATGAGCCACATTATCGATATCGTGCTGAGTGAATGAATGAATGCATGAAACGAGAAATATAACTAACAATAAAATATGATAAATTCCTAAGAGAATGCATTGTTTTAGTTTTGTTTATGAAGAATGTTGGTTATATTCTCTATGACGACACGATTAATTGATTTTCTAGTATTATTAATCTTAAAACTATTCTCATGAGAAACGATTGATATCGCATATGAATGATTTATTCTTGTTAGAAAAAAAACAATATACATACCTGAATTATGATTTGGAATGAACTCGAACTTATATGATCTCTATAGAAATAGAATACTTAGGAATCGAGGAGACCTAAGTTAATTAAATTTTAGATAAAATGTTTGCTCATTGTTAACTAACTAGAAAGTATTTCCCATAAGTTAAAAGTTATCACCTAGAATGTCAATATTGATGAGTGATTGCTTCTGAGTTGTCGAAAATATTTTGTTTATTAAATAAAAATGTATTTATTCAATCAAAATCTAATTAAAAATAAAACTCGTATTAAATCATCTAATTAATCATTATGAACAGTCATATAATAAAGACATCCTTTTAGACCGAGATCATCATCATCAATTAAAGTAAGTGGAACACGTGCAACTACTTCACTCATTTTTGTTCCTTGATCTAAATAAGATTTAAGTAAAAGATTATTTGGATTATTTTTCCATCGCCAAGCTAATTTAGGTAAAATACCACCAGTTATATATAATCCACGATAAGATAAAAATGTTTGTGCTGCTGTACCCAGTACTCGACCAAAAACATCAAGAAATGTATCAACAACTCGAAGACATAATGCATCATTATAATCACAAGCATGTTGAGATATAACTGCAGGTGCCTCATCTTGTGAAACTTGTTGAAGATCATTTGCAAGTTGTATTGTTAATGGTTGATTTAAATATTCGGAATAAAATTGTAACATTGCAACAAATCCTGGACCAGATACAATTTGTTCAATTTCAATAAATGATTGATTACGACGTAAATATTTTAATAAAAACCATTCTTCTTCAGTTTGAGGACTAAATGTATCAACCATACCTGCTTCCGATGAATAAACTTGATATCGACCGAAATTATCAGGTGTAAGAAAACATGCACCAAGACCTGTACCTGCTCCAAGACAAGCTACTGGTGATTTTGTGTCTGTACCATCTTCAGTAAGAACTTTATGAAGTACAAATGTTTTTGTTGATTGACATAATTCATGTGCTTGAGAATCGACTTGTGCAGCAAGACAATAACCAATAGCTTCAAAATCATTTAAAAATATCACCGAATTTGATTTGAGTTGTAAATCATTTTCAATAGTATCTGCATGTTGTGTTGGCCATCTAGCACCATCGGGTTCCATACGAACATTATTTGCATCATTACTTCGACGATTATTCCAAATAGGACCACATACAGCTAAAACCACTCGAATACTACATATATAAATAATAATATAAAATTATCATCTTTTTTTTAATATTTACACATTTACTTTTTATTTTTTATAGCATCAAGCACATCTTCTTGTTTTTCTTCATTTTGAATATCATTTATAAAACGTTGTAATATAACATGATGACCTGTAAATGTACTTGTTCGATAAGTTTGTCGAGTTATAAATGTGATCGATGGCGTTAATAATGTCTGATTATGACTATACCATAATAATTGTAATCGTGCATTAGTGCCACCAATATCACCAACAATAACAGCACAAGATTTTGACATGTTTTGTTTTTAAAATCAACAGTTGAATAAGACTGTTACGATTACAAATAAACTGATATCTCGTTATTTTTCTTGGCTTTTGTTATTTATTGACACAAGATAAATGTTATCATCAGATGCATTCTTTTTTCTTTTATTTTGTTGACCTTCAACTTTGATTTTTTATTTTCCTCAAATAATCTTTTAATACACTTTTATTGATCAATCACTATTGCATATGCTTTGTAGTATATAGAATGTATGTGCGTCTATTCTCATAATAGTAATCAATATTTGCACGATGATCGCCTAGGACGAAATACTCTAATAAGAATAGAATATTTTTGTTTTTCAATGTAGATCTACTTTTTATTATTAATGAATAGATGTGAATTATATTTAATTAAATTAAGAAAAACTTATTATGATGTACCCAAGCAAAAAAAAAACAGAAAAGAACGAATTTATAATTTTGAAATTAATTTTTTTTTTGCCAATCCCATCGTGGTGGTAATGCATCAGAATATTCAGCTTTATATTGATTTTCTTCAATATATTTTTCTAAATCTTTTGGTTTTGGATAATGTGCAGCTAATTTATGTTCATAAGAATATTCTGCTAATGCTACAGCAATTTTTCTTGATACTGCATGAATTTTTTCAATTGGTGGATAAACAAGACCAGCTGCTAAATCTTCTTCAGTTACTTGTTCCGAAAGTGTTTTAGCGGATATATAAAATAATTCTTCAGGTATATGTCGTATACCACATGTTACAATAGCAAGACCAACACCAGGAAATATATATGAATTATTTCCTTGACCGGGTATATAAGTTTTTCCATTATAATCAACATTTGGAAATGGTGAACCAGATGCAAATACACATTGACCTTTGGTTGCTTCATATGCTTCACTTGCAGTACATTCAGCTTTTGATGTAGGATTTGAAAGTGCAAATATAACTGGATGTTCATTAAATGAAGCCATATCTTCAAGAATTTCACGTGTAAATGCTGGACCTTGACCGGCAGCACCTAGAAATTGACGAAAATTTATTATGAAGATTTTAATAGAAAATATTTCGATTTACCAATAAGAAATGATGGTTTTAAAGCTTTAACAATTTCTCCTAATTTAACAATACATTCACGTTCATGTGCATATCGTTTTTTTTCTTCATTTAAACCACCAGTTGGACGATCCTAAATATTAAACAAAGTTTATCATCATAATTACATCAATTATAATCATTTCTTAATACAATGTGACAGTAAATATAATGTAATAAAAATAATTATTTCATCTTTTGTCATTTATTTTCATAATCCCAGTCGATAATAACGAACACTTAGTTTTTATCTTATTTCCTAGATGATCTCAATAGAAAGTAATTATTATTCTATTTGAAAAGGAAATTGTTCTTTGTATTGTTTGTTATGAATAGAAATAAAACAAAAGTTTCCCTCTTTTTATTCATAAACTTACTTTAACAACAAGTCCTTTTGAATCAACTAAGAATATTTTCTTTCGTGCATCTTCAACTGATACACCTTCACGTTCCATTGCTACGACAAGTAAATCCGACATACCAATTGAAGCCTAGTTTTTTTTTTGTTAATAAAATAAATAAATAGAAAAATATTTTTTAATAAAAATAGTTTATCATACTTCGCCAGCACCGTAAAAGACAAATGTATTATCGGATAATTTTCGTCCAGTAATACGGAGTGAACTGAGTATGCCTGCGACAGCAACACTAGCTGTACCTTGGATATCATCATTAAAAGTACAATAATGTTCACGATATTTTTCCAATAAACGAAATGCATTATGATTCTAAAAAATTCAATTTTTTTGTTTTTTAGTATTAAACGCTTTCTTTTCAATAAACTTACAGCAAAATCTTCGAATTGAATTAAACATTGTTGTCCAAATCTAAATATGAATATTTTATAATTAATAAATTTTTATAATCAAATAATATATTTTACCGTTTAACAACAGCTTGCATAAATTCATCAATGAATTCATCATATTCTTTTCCAGTAACACGTTTATGTTGTAAACCCAAATAATATTTATCTTTAAGAAAAGTCTTTCAAAAAAAAAAGATTATAAAAGAACATTACAGAAGATTTTTACATACTTCATTATTTGTTCCAACATCAAGTGTTATTGGTAAACAATATTCAGGTGCAACACCAGCTAATGCTGTATATAAACTTAATTTACCAACTGGTATACCCATACCATTACAACCTAAATCACCTAAACCTAATATACGTTCACCATCAGTAACAACAATTGCCTAATAATACAAAATATTTTAATAGGAAAAAATAAATTTCACAAACATACGCGAACATCATGTATAGGCCAGTTGCTAAGAACATCATAGATATGACCTTTATCATTGATCGATATAAATAAACCTCTATAAAATTGTATATAGAAAAGCTAAAAATGTTTTTCAATAGAAATTTACTTTGGTTTTGAAAAAATTAAACCATATTTTTGGCAAGCTAAACCCACAGTTGGTGTATAAACAAGTGGCATGATTTCTTGTGTATATGTCATAGCTACACGATAAAATAATTTTTCATTACGATCTTGTAAAGCAGCTAATGCAATATATCGTGATAAATCATCGGGCATATTTCGTAAATTATCCATAAATCGTTCAACTTGTAATTCAGGTGTTGCTACTGTTGGTGGCAATAAACCATGAATACGATATGTTTGTCGTTCTTCAATTGAAAATGCTGTACCCTAGATAATAATACAATAAATATGTTAGTTAAATAATTAATTATTTAAAAATATTCACTTTATTAGCACGTCGATCAAGTAAAACATCATAACCGGTGAGAAATCGTCGAGTAGTCATTTTATAATCACTGTTGTTATTAGTGCGATTTAATAATATTCGTTCTTCTAGAAATAATAAAATTAGAAAGAGAGAGGAAAAAAAAGTAAATTTTGTGAATATTCGACTTTATATTTTAGTAAAATTTGCATGCCTTTATATTCAGTGCAAAAATCTACCATTTATTAAGTATAATATAGACGAAAACAGTGAAGATAGAGAAATGTGTTGGCTTTTATATTGACTCAAAGGGTGTGAGGCCTATGCGCATCTTTCTTGGGCAATGACGGCAAATATTTATTTTTTTCTAGAGAACTAGTTGACGAGATGAGATGCTTTTTTCTTTTCTTTTTCAACGCAGACAGAACGCAAAAATACGAGGAAAAAATATATTCAATTACAGAAATCTTATTTTTCATATTTAGAATTTTCATCCAGATTTCTCTATCAACGTCATGAAAATTTTAATAATAATAATATATAATTGTACTAAATTGTTTTGTTTACATCATTTAAATAAGTTAAAATTCCATTAGTGACTAACATTGTTTTTTACTTTTTTTCATCAATAACAATCGCATTTTATTTTATTTTTTTTTTCTACTCCTATGAAAAATAACGCCGATATTTTATCTTTTTTTATGCTATACCTGAAAGATAAAAAAACATGAATTAAATCTATAGAATGAAAGAAAGATATCGAGGTAGTCTTATATTGCATCTAGTAAAAACTAACTATAATAAAAAAAAAGAAAGAAAGAAGTGAGATTTACTACTTTGATAAGTTGTTGAAGCTTTTGTTCGACTTATAATTGAACGTTGAAATAAAGACCATGATAAATATGGATAAATTTGATTGATTTTCATAGTTGGTTTGACAAACATTATTTCAATATATCTTGATAATAATAGTGAAAAATAAGTACAAATATAACATAAAAATGAAAGAAAATGAACGAATGTTTTGCTTTTTCTTCCTCTTCTTCCTCTTTGTCAAATATGATTTAGATTTTGATAGGGTGAAAAATATGAAAAAAAACGGATAGTCTATCACACTTTCTTTGAAAATAAAAATAATAGGATTGAGAATGAAAAACAAAAAGATATTCTATCTATGTCTTATTTTTAAATGAATTTAAGACATATCTATATATATTCTAAAATTAACTGATCGTAAATATAATAGAAGAAAGGAATCGTCATACGGATGGGAATAGGTGTGTCTGTTTTCTATTGACTTTGTCTGGTGATATGATCCATTTAAAATTATATTGTCTTTTCAATACTTATAAGTGTTTTGAAGAAAAAAAGAGAGTGGGAAGGTATAGTCTAAATCATGAAAAATAAACATTCAATGTATGACACACCTTAATCTATATTTGGAAATATATTACTTTTTCATGTTTGTTGTTCTCAATTCTTCCTTTTTAATGTATGTTGGCAATTTATGTGACAAACAATAAGGGATAAAAACATATTTATATTTCGAAATTTTTTTGCACACGCCTAATCTTATTATTCCAAGTTAAATTTGATATTATTTGAGAATATAAGATCGAACTTTGCTGAAAAGTTAACTAAGTTTTATTTCGGAATTCATATAGATTTATATCTATTGAATAATATTATTATCTTACAAACGAAAACAAATGTTTATTTAGTATTAATTTCTATATCTGTCTTTTTAGATAATGTTTATCATTAATTTATTGAATACGATGAAGTTTAAAACGATAATTTAATGTATTATCTTTATCACAAAGTGATACAATAATTCGTTTTCCTGAGACTTGTAATCGTTTCGCATATGAATAACAAGGTCGGATATAAAAATGATTTTGATTATTAATTTTTTCAAATGTAAATTTTGAACATGAACGTGATGATTCTTTTCGATGTGTTGAAAGTATTGATGATGGTAACCAATGTTCTTCTTCATCATAACATATTAAAACTGTTAAACGACATTGTGTTTGTTCATTATATAATTCATATTCAAGACAACATTGATCATTATCATATTGTTTTAGAACAAAAATATGTTCACGATGTAATCGTTTTGAACTTGTACATATATCATTTTTACTATCAATTAACCATTCACCTGTTGAAATACATTCTATCATATATAAACCATTCGAAAGATAATCACTTTCAGAATATTGTTTTAATAAAATAAGATCATTTATGGATGATAAATGTAATTTAAGTGATGATGCTATTGATAGATTTTGAAATTGTTCATCGGTAGATTTATTAAGTAAACGAAGGCTAATTGATTCACCAACAATATTATTATCTAATATAAATCTTAATGATAAAAGTTGTGAATGTATTAATTGAGCTACATAATAACGAATATCGTCTTTTTCTGGATAACAATAAATATTTAAGATTTTCAAATATGGACAATGGTTTTTTATTGATTTTATATAAGTTGATAAAGAATATGGATGACCAATTGATAAATAATGAAGATTAGAACCAATGGATGGTAAAACAGTTGATAAACAATATTGAAATATAATATTATTATTTGTTTTTGTTAAATCAAATTGTTTTCCAATAAAATATTTAACAATTAAGGAAAAATAATTATTTAATTCGAAAAATGAATAAACAATATGTTCTTTATAAAGATATTTAAATATCAAATAAATGATTTCTCGTGGTAAATTTATCAAAGATATTGTTGGCATTATAATTGTATAATAGGAGAGAAAGAGAACAAAACGATATAAATCAGTCCTTTTTTATGTTGATAGCGGATATCAAAGTACAAAGAACAAAGGCAAATACAGTTCGTTTAAAAGCATTGATAACCTTCATAGGATTGTTAATATTACATTTAAAATAAAGTCTAGATTAGCAAATAAAAGAACATTTGAATGAAAATCCTTGAATCTTAATGTCAATATTCAGCACATTTCAAACATATTTTAGGCTTTTTTTCTTCATTAGATAACAGTAATAGATTATTGTTATCTGTTTAAATAAATAAAAAAATGATAGATAAAGTTAGAAAAAGAATTATTTTCATACCAGATGACAAAGAAATAGAATGAACGAATGAATGGAAAAATTATGAAATATTGCTATTTTTATGAGAATGTTAGTTTTTTATTTGTGTGTGTGAGAAAAAGAAATGACAATTAGAAAGAGAAGAAACAGAATAATAATGTGTTTTCTTTCAAACAGGAAATTATTTTTAGTTACTGGTAGATTAATGGAGTATTTTCATTCAAAATAATCTCTTCTTGTCGGTTGAGAAATAAAATATTTACCAATAGAATGTCTCTATAGAAAATCATAACTATCTGATATAATGATAAATATTGATTGAAAATGAAATCTTTATTCTAAGAAATCGAAGTTCATGGAAGAATCAATTTGAGTTATTATTCATTCAGATACGTGGAAAGAAGACTTTGAAAAATCATTTTTAATATCTTAAATTTTATATCTATATTCGAACCACTGTATTTAAATGATAATATTAAAACATTTTTTCTAGTTGAGCCTAAAACTGTTCGTACGTGAAAATATCGTAGCATATAAATTAATAATAATAATGAGTAAAATTCTTTGATCAATAGTTTACATTTACATAATAGAAAACAAATATTTTCTCTATTTTGAATTATTTAGTATTGTGTATAACTTGTAGATAGATTTTATTTTTATTACTATTGATATAAACCATGTCTATCCACATACTGAATTTAGATATTTATGTTTTTACTTTTGACAATAAACATATTTTGTTTTTTTTTATTCTTAGAATACTTATTTTTATCAAATTTTATGACCTTTTATATCTGAATAAACTTAAACCTTAGACAATTGCATTTTTATAGATGGTTATCAAAATCTATATAAATCCTACTCAATATTGGATTGTATTTTAGCATCATTATATAAGCTATACATATACATATTCGTTATCAAGAATAATCAAATGGCTAGCAGTGGTATTGAAGGACTCAAAGGTACTTGGGATTATGTATGTATCAGATGTTTTCATATTCCATTGGTTTTAATATATTAATATTTATCATAACAGGTTGACGGTGAACATTTTGATGAATATATGAAAGAACTTGGTGTTGGATTTGCCACACGTATGGCTGCTAAAGGAATCAAACCTCGTCTTGTCATTAGTGAAAATAATGGCAAATGGACTGTACGATCAGAAACTTCACTAAAAACAACATCCTACGATTTCACACCTGGTGTTGAATTCAATGAAACAACACCTGATGGACGTGAAGTTAAAGTATGATTAGATTTTTATATACTTTCAATTCTTACTAATATATATTTTGTAGTCGACTATTAAATTTGAAGGTAACAAATGGGTTCATACAACAATTGATAAAAGTGGAAAGAAATCAGTTGTAACACGATATATTGATGATAAAGATCAACAAATGATTGTAAGCTTATTTTTCATTTTATCTCGTTTCCTATTCTAATAAATTCTATAATTTTCTTGTAGGATATGGAATGTGGTTCAGTTAAAGCTCGTCGTTGGTACAAACGTGCCTAATAAAACACTTCTTTCAATTAACTGACACTATTTATATTTTCGTTTATCATATTAATTTCTAAATATATTTGATAATAAAATAATATTTTGTACTAAGCAAGATATGACTTATTAATAGACTTACAAGAATTCTAATTATTTTCAATGTCATCATGACAAAATATTCATTAGAAAAAAAAATATGTTCTTTAACCCTATTGCTTCTGGCGATACAGCTATGTCTGGAAATGTCTTAATCGATTAAAGACTGTATTAATATATGTTTTGATTGTTGAGAAAAGTTTTTATCCTGGCTAAGCGATACAAAACGTTTTTGAACGGTTAAATACTATACTACTGATATGTTTATCTAATAAATACACTCAGACGTATTTTTACGTTGTCGAGAGTCAACGGATATTTATTCGTAAATAGTAGTTATCTTGAATTATATTATCGATTTTTTGTAAATATACTATTTTTTCTTTGTTTTATGTTGTTCTCAATAGTTCCTTCAAAAACATCTAATTTATTAATAACTCGACCTTTTTGTTTTTCCTCATAAATTTTGACGGAAAACAGATGTTCATTATATATATATACATCTGCACGTTAGATATAATATATTTATAACTGTTAGTAGAATAGAAAATATAATCATTTGATTTTTCTATCGAAAGAATCTTTTTTCTGATGTGAAAAATAATTTGAAAATAAGATATATAATAATATTTTTGCCTATAAATTGTTTCTTTTTTCTGTCATGTTGTTACATACTTAGTCTTTCTGAGTAGTCGCTTAGTGATCCATTCTTCTTTCCTATTTATTCATAACATTAACGTGTCTATATGTCGAACATTAAAGCTCAAAAGACTTTTGATGAATGTTTGGCTGTTGTTTTCAACCAATTATAAAACACAATTCTTCCACTTTTATTCTCATCCGTTTTTATCTTATTTTTATTCTGTTTTTTTTCCTTTCACTATATTCTAATTTAAAGCATCTTAATTCTTCTAAAATTCTTTATTTAATTACAAAATATTCGTAGAATTTCTTTCAGATTCTATTTATATCTACTAATTATTATAAGAACAATATGACAAATAGTGGTATTGAAGCACTCAAAGGTACTTGGGACTATGTATGTATTGAGAAAATATTGTATTCTATTAATTTGATATATCAATTTTAGGTTGATAGCGAAAATTTAGATGAATTTATGAAAGAACTTGGTGTTGGATGGGCAATGCGTATGGCAGCTAAAGGAGCAAAACCTCGTCTTATTATTAGTGAAAATAATGGTAAATGGAATATTAAATCAGAAAGTACCTTCAAAACAGTTTCATATGATTTTACACCTGGCATTGAATTTAATGAAGTAACACCTGATGGACGTGAAGTTACAGTAAAAATAGTTTTCTATATTTATTCAAAATGGTTTTGTTATTTTTAGACAATTATTAATTTTGAAGGTAATAAATGGGAGAACGTAACAATTGATAAAAGTGGCAAAAAATCTCTTGTAACACGGTATGTCGATGATAAAGGTCAACAAATTATTGTAAGTCATTGTTCTGTTGTTTTTTTCTTTACAAAGGTAATATAACTTTTACAATAGGATATGGAATGTGGTTCAGTAAAAGCTCGACGTTGGTATAAACGTGCTGAATAGATATATACTATGATGAATATTAACAACAATAGGAATATTATTTTATCAATCTCATTTATTTTTAATAATAAGTATAGTCATATTAATTGATGTCTTGAAATTTGTTAATACATTCTATTCAACAACCTAAATTTTGTTGTTGAAATTTATTTTTTTAATAGGCGAAATAATACGTTCAATTATGTGAATTTCGTCATTTTTCTTGACTTGTTATGAATGTATTTGTTTTTATTCAACGTCAAATAAATTATAATATTATTTTTTAGAACTAATTTTCTCATTTTATTGTTATTTTCTAATATCTAATAAAAATAACACTTATCAAGACAATATTAATCGGATATATATTAGTAACGGAACTAAAGAGTGGCTGAGAGGAGGTCACAAGTCCTTCCGGAAATTCTACTGGCTTAATTCTGAATATACATGAAATCGAAATCTAATTTAATAAATAGTAGATTTAAAAAAAAAGAATCAAAATCTTTTACAGCTAAAATTTAATATTTATAGAATATTCTTTTCGATTAGTGTTTAACTGCAGCCAAAAAGAACATTCGTTGCTCTTTACTCATCTCAAATATGAAATAATTAGCAGATACGTTTTTTTTGAATCAAAAAGGATTATAAATTCAAAATTAAAATCTATATAATGAATACACAAAATTCAAGATAATGCAATGAAAACAAATTAACAATGCTTTGACAGGCGTAAACGTGCCTGATAATTATTTCATACTTGAGATAAGTATACTTCTCACTTGACAAATACATCAGTTAAGTTCGAATTTTAAATCATACAAGAAAAATTAAATTTCATTCTATTATACATAATATTACTGTAACATTTTTTCTTTTCTAAATGCTATAGACTTGTATTACGAACAATACTTAGTTCACCGTTTTCTTTCATAAAAGATTATTTATTAAAAACATCAATCAAATAAAGCATAAATTGATGAATGATAGCAGATAATTTTTATTTTGTTTATATCATAGATCAGAAGCACTTATCATCGAAATACTTAAAAGTATGAATTGGACAACCTGTGTTTTATCGGTTAAGATGATGTAAGTTTATTTTACTTCGTCTCATCACTTGTTATTCCTTTCATATTATATCTATATGCTACATAATATATATTTACTCTTAAAAGTTTGACTTTGTCTTTCTCTATAAAAATAACGCTAAGACGTGCCCATATTGATTTGAAGGGTATGTATGTGTGCTTATTACTGTGTGCCGTACTTTTCAACCAATTGTAATCTTAGTTCTCTCATTTTTACTCTTATCATCTATCTCTTGTTATTTTTTTCTAACCACTTACATATTTAGACAACCTTCGGCCTTCTTCAAAAAAAAAAGAAAAAAAATTATTCACCTCGTCAACTGATATAAAAACGTTGATAAATCTTCTTTACAATTTTATTTCGTGTCTAACATTATTCTTCATAACTAGATAATTCTAAACAATGGCCAGCAGCGGTGTTGAAGGACTCAAAGGTACTTGGGATTATGTATGTATCAGATATTTTTATATTATTTCAGTATAATATTTCAACATATTTAACTATAGGTTGATGGTGAAAATTTTGATAGTTACATGAAAGAAATTGGTGTTGGATTTGCAACACGTACGCTTGCTAAAGGAATCAAACCTCGTCTTGTCATTAGTGAAGCTGATGGTAAATGGACCGTACGATCAGAAAGTTCACTTAAAACAGTTTCATACGATTTTACACCTGGTGTTGAATTCAATGAAACAACACCTGATGGACGTGAAGTTACAGTATGATTGTATTTTTATTTACTTTCGATTGTTACTAATATATATATATTTTGTAGTCGACAATTAGTTTCGAAGGTAACAAATGGGTTCATACATCAGTTGATAAAAGTGGAAAAAAATCAGTTGTAACACGTTATATTGATGCTGAAGGTCAACAAATGATTGTAAGCTTATTTTTCATCTTAACTCGTTTTCTATTTTAATAAATTCTATAATTTTCTTGTAGGATATGGAATGTGGTTCAACTAAAGCTCGTCGTTGGTATAAACGTGCTTAAATAAATCAAATTATTGAACATTTTTATAAAAAAAAAAATTTTTTGAAATATCTTTTTGTGCAATTTTAGTTATATTTATATAAGTATTTCTTTTGTGTATTAATAAAACTAAAGTAACATCACATATTTGTTTTTCTTTTCTTCAAAAAATATACATATTAAAGTTCGTGAAAGATAGATAGAAAGAACATATTTTTGCATCATGAAAATAGAAGAATATTAATGGAATGTATTCTATTAAAGACAAAATATAACATATACTTTGCTTCAAGTTTAAAAATATTTCAATGTTATGTAGAGTAAAGAATGATAAAAGTACGAAGTACGAACTATTGCAGTTAACATACTTGATTAACTATACTCGTGATATCAAATAAACTTGATATTACCTTTGGATATATGTTTGTAGGCATAAAATTTAATAATTCATAATCTATTTAGCACATAACAATCAACAATAGTTCATAGACGAACAGTATATTGGGACAATCAGACCTAAATTCTAGTTCTACCGTAAACATTTTCTTCTATTAAGTTGTATTTTGAGAACTATGTCGTTCTCTACCGTCAATTATAAGATATAAAAAGATATAGAATTAAATATTCAATTGAAAATTATATCTGTTGTCGCTTTATATAAGATACATGATCTTTAAAAATATACAATCTGACAATCCAAGATAAAAAAAACAAGATTAAAGTTAATTTTACTCAATATTGAATACCGTTAAGGTTTTTTTGATCAATATCTTGAATAAATTGTTCATAAGAGTCTTTTTTTATGTATGTCAAATAAAATCTATTCACGTTGATTTTGCATACGATATATTTCTTGTAAACTTTCATTATATAATTTTTTCAACTGTCGATTTTCTTCTTTAAGTCGTTGTTGTTTTTGTTGATAATCAAGTGTTAAACGTTGTAAACGAATACGTTTTTTTGCTATCTGTTCCCATTCAGTTTGAAGTGATGAAATAAGTTGTTCATGTTCATTTTCAAAACGATTAGTCGTATCACGATATATTAATTGAAGTTGAGCAACTTGTTCATTATTATTCAAAGTTAATGTTGGTGATATAATAGTAGTTGATTGTGGCGGAGAGATTTTAAATATTCCACGTGATCTTAATAATAAAGAAAAGAATAAATATATATATATATCGGCAAAACAAGTCATTCACGGGCTTTAATTTTTTACAAGGATATGAATTCATTTAGCATAGATCTATGTAATGTTTCGCGTAGATTAGCTATAGAAAGATTCTCTATTCCTGAGATATGCATGTTTCAATTTTGTGAAGTTACATAGCTAATAAATAATTTCGCTCATATATATATATATTTATACAATTTACTTTAATCGATATTGAATTCGACGTCGAGCTTGTTGCTCATCAGCACATTTTTCTATTTCAATCATTTGATTATTAATAAAATGTGGACGAGATAAACAACATATATCAACTGAATCATAATCTTCAAATTCAACTAAACTTGCTTTTTCATCTAATTTTTCTAAACGTATAATTTGACCACCAGTTGATTTTAAATATTCAGTAATTATATTATTATTCGGTAATATTTCATTATGATTTTCTCGAGGAATACGTACAAGCATTTTATTTGTAGTTGTATGTCCTTCATATGGATAACGTCGTGTAATTGGCAAACAACGACGTACAAAAAGTTGATAATCATTTATAAAAAATGGACGTTTAGCCATAATTTTATCAACAATTTCTCGATTTTCAAATATTAAAATTGCAAATGGACTAGGTAATAAAGTAGGTGAATTTTTTGACATACGATGTTTTAAATATAATTTGATAATAATACCAAACTGATCAAAAATATCAGTAATTTGTTTAGAATTGACATCATTAGGTAAATTTCCTATATGAATTTGTTTATGGAATGGTTCAAGAGATTGATCGATATATGCTGGCATTGATAATGAAATAATACAAAAATTAATCTAGAATATAAAACATATTCATCAGTATGAAAATAAACACATCAATTTTTATTTTATCTGTTAGATATGATTGATATTAAAAGAAGTAAGATGATGATAAATACGAACTTTGTCAAGTATTAAATTCATACAAGAAATGTCGGTATTTCAAGTGTTTTAGCCAACTCCGCGATATCAGAACAACGAAATGTTTAACATATAACTACAATCAATGAACTTTTTGTTTTCATCAACAATAAGATATGTGTGTATACTTATAAGTATCTTAAATCATCCTTTTCAACCAATTGAGATCTTATATGAATAAATCAAATTATCGTTCAATTCTTTGTAACATGAATTTTAATTTTTTTTCTTTTAAAAAGATATGTCTAATTCATCAAAACTAAAAAATAGGTACGTATGTTTCTACATTTGACTTAAGAAATAAGATTGAAACTGAGATATTTTATTTATACTTTTCCATCAGTTATTTCTAATCCACTGAAAATCAATAGAATAAATATATTAGTCGCATTAGTGATTTATCTAGGTAAGCAAAATATTCATAAGAAACAAAGAAATTAATTTTTTTTAAGTTTATTTTTATGATAAGAATAGTTAATAATATTCGAAACCAAAAGATAAATAAATTGCGCTAATAAATCACAGTTTCAATGCTCGAACATCGTCATTACGAAAATCCGTTCTAAACAAAAAAAAGAGCAAAAAATAAAAATTATTCGAAATCACATTTAAATTCATTATAATTACCGTAAATTAAGAATTTGTCGTACTTCCGATGGAGTTAAACGCCAAGTAATTTTACCCGATGTTGGATCCCAATAATCATGAATTTCTTTCAGCTAAAATAAACAATAATATCTAATTAATCAATTTCTTTATTGAATCTACTTTTTCAAGAGTAAGTAATGTTGCAATTTGTGTAAGACGTTGAAATTTATCACGGATAGGAAGGCTAGTAGCATTTGTTAAATATATCATTAATGATCGAACTTCTTTATCAAATTGAAGACCACCCAACTTAAAACATATCACAAAAAATATACATAGAATTATTTCATTTAAAATAATATACAACATACTCGATTATAACCACATTTAAAAAGAACTTTTTCCCACATTGTAACTATTTCATTTGCTGATGCACTTACCAATCGATCATAATTTGCTGTACTTAAAACACTCTAAAAATCAATTCAATATTATTCATAATAGACTAATTCTATTTTTCAAAGAATTAGCACTGATGCCAACATCGACAAAAAGATCTTCGCATAATCAGAAAATCACGGGTGCTGAGGCTAGCACTTTCAGTATCTCAGAGGATGAATACACTTGAATTCAAAAGACGCAAACTATCAAATTACTTTAAATTGAGCAAATAATAAATCAACTTGTACAATAAAATTTTGTATAAATGGATCATTAGCTTCAAATTGAGAAAATTCATCCTACGAAGAAAAGTCCAATTAAGAAAAACGAAATCATTTTCTTTTTTTTTTTACTTCAGATAATTTATGATTAACTGTTATATAAATATCCATAAGTGTTTTAATTCGAGGTTTTATTGCACTTGCAGATAATTGTTGACAAGCAAGTTCAATCAAATCTTTAAAACGATTAGCAACTGAATTCAATTCATTTAAACAACTCTAAAAAATAAATTCATTTCTTTTTAAAAATAAAATAAATAACAAAAATATTCTTACATCTATTTTTGTTTTATTATGTTCATTTAATGTTAAACTTTTTTTTAATTCTTCATCAAGTAAATTTTTTAATGTATGTAAATTTCCATATGTTGTTTCAACATTATTAAATGTTGTTAAAAATATTTGTTTTAATTTTTCAATATCATTACCTTGTAATTTACCTAATTGAATACTTGATTGAATAACTGTATAGGCTTGTGATAAATCAAATCCAGATGGATAACCAGCTTTCAATCGTACATATAAATGTTCACGATAAACTGAATCAAGTATACTTACAGCATGATTTAACATAGCACATATACCTTCAACATTTGCACTTGATGTTGATCGTCTATAGGAATAGAAAAGAGTTTCGAAAAAAAGGAAAATTTTTTTTATAAAAGATTTACTTTAAACATTTTCGTAGAATAAAAAAAACATCATCAACCATATTTGGTGAATCAATTATAATAGCTTTATAAATACTTTCACGCATAAAATAATCTTCAATTGTAATATATTGATTAATAAATGCATGTAATATACGACTTAAACCCGATTGATTTACAAATTTTTCAATTTCTTTTAATTGTTGTAAACAAGCATCAGTTTTAACATTATCAACTAATGGATAAGCAGCTTCACAATCAGCATTTAAACGACGACGTATAAAACGTAAATATAATTCACAACTTGCATTGATTAACGTAATTTCAGCGAGAAAATCATCTAATTCACGTGGATCAGGTTTATCAGCTGATGATGAATCGGATTGATTTAAATTAGTTAATGTTGATGAATTTTGTATACGACGATATGTATTATCAAATTGACGCTTAGATTTATATGAACTCATAGCATGTTCAACTTGTGTATCACAAGCAGACTGAAGCATTGAAACAAAATTAAATAATTTTCCATGACCTAATTAAAGAAAAGATAAATACGAGAAGTGAATATGAATGAACAAGCTGTTAACACAATCCCTCTAGGATTAAAATGTGAAATAGCTACCGTAACAGCAGTTACTAATGTTTCTCACGATCACAGCTCAACGTCTACTATGAATTGTGATATACATTGTTAGTAATTACTTCATAGTGTCTGTAGGAAGGGGAGGGGCTGGGCGATAGATGCAAATTTCTATCCAGAACACTTCAAGATTCCTTTTAGTTGGTGTTTCACAAAACACATATATTGGAAAGATCAAAGGTAAGAGTAATCAAGAAATCTTGGTCATATACAGGTGACTCAACAGAAGATGATGAATCATATCTGAACGCCACGACGATATTGAATAACAATAATTTACCGTAATAAGTTTCAACAAGTGGTTGATAAGTTTCGACAATATCAGCAATATATTCAAATAAACTTGTTAAATAATCTGAATATAAAACTGGATAACGTTTATGATTAAATGGTATTTCTAAAGTTTTCTTTAACATTTGTTCTCCATGATTATTTATTTGTAAACAAAGATGTTTACAAAATTTTTGTAAACCAATTTGATGTAAATTTAAAAGTGGAAAGATTTTAAAAAATCGCATTGCTTCTGGTAAATGTCCGATTTCAACTGCTTGATCAAATTTAATATTTACAATTTGTTTTAATTTTTTTTCAGCTTCTTCAAGTGAAAGTAAAGCTTGATGAAGACCACTTCCTAGAAAAAAAATGTATTTTATTTTTTTGTTATCTTCAAAATTAAAATTTTAACCTTCAGCTGGATCATCACTTAATTGAAGCGAAGTAGAATCAATATTTAAATATCGATGAATATGAGCAGCAGCCTAAGAAAAATATTTTTCTCAGTCGAAAATATATTATTTTATTTACTTGTTCATATTCTTCATCTTCTAAAGCTAATTTAACTCCATCTGTACATTTTTTTAAATCAATTATATCATTTGCTCGTCGTAAACAAGCAACAACATGTCTCTAAAAATATTCAAATTAATTAAATATAAGACTGACAAAAAAGAAGATGAATTAACTAACTTTTGTCACATCTAATTCTCGAACTTTCTTACTAATATTATCAGCTAATGCAGCAGTAAATGTAATTGTATTTGATAAATTATGTGCATCTTGTGTTATAATTTGTATTGCTGGCCTTTAAAAACAAACAAAAAGATTTTTTCTGATTTATATTTCTTTTGTTAAAACAAACACTAAATTTTTAATTGATAACATTTGTTTTTCAATTGAATCTTGATTAGAAAGTAATACCGATAATTCATCATTTAAAGTTTTCTTAAAAAATAAAATTTATTAGATATTTTAATTATATATATATAGATATATAAATCATCATACTTCACGAGTATTGAGTGTTTCTAATTCTTTTTCTAACAAATTTATATTTGTTAACATTTTTTTTGTTCTTTTGAAAAAATAAATTCAGATATTTAGCATTCAGTATAATCAAAAAAATTTCTTTATTGGAACAATTTTATCCAATAGAATCAAAGCATATATACTTATTCTTATGATTGGTTTTAGTTTGTGAAAGTTATTTCTTCATTTATTTATTCTAAACAAAATCTTTCGAAATGCTTCGAACAACAATTAGACAATTTTCATCAAAACCCACGTCTTTACGTAATGTAGCTGTTGTTCTTAGTGGTTGTGGAGTTTATGATGGAAGTGAAATTCATGAAGCATCAGCATGTTTAGTTCATTTAAGTCGTCATTCAGCATCCGTACAGATATTTGCACCAGATATGCAACAAAAACATGTTATTAATCATTTAACTGGTGAAACAATGCCTGAAACACGTAATGTTCTTGTTGAAAGTGCTCGTATAGCGCGTGGTGGACAAAGTATTTCATCGCTTGATAAACTTCAAGTTAATCAATTTCAAGCAATTATTTTACCGGGTGGATTTGGAGCAGCAAAAAATCTATCAACATTTGCTTTTGATGCTGATAAAATGACAATTGATAAGAATTTAGAAAAAATTTTAAAAGATTTTCTTCATAGTAGAAAACCAATTGGAATGTGTTGTATTTCACCAGTTATAGCAGCAAAATTAATACGAAATGTTCAATTAACATTAGGAAAGATGAAAAATTTAAATGAAAATGATGCAAAAAATTTATTTCCTTATTCCGGCTCTGTATTAACTGCAAGACAAATGGGCGCTGATACACAAGAATGTGATATTAATGAAATATGTGTTGATGAACGTCATCGACTTGTTAGTACACCTGCATTTATGAAAAATGCTCCATTTCATGAAGTCTTTGATGGTATTGGACTTATGATTGAAAAAGTTATTCAAATGATCGGAACCACTAAATAAAATCAATCTTTAATTCTCGATTAGGTTTTTTTTAGAGAAAAGAAAAAGAAGCAAAGATATTTTTAGATTGATACTGATTGGATTATATGCTTTTTCTTTTATAAATTTTAGATAATTTAATAATTAGTTTTATCAATGAGTTCATCATCAGCAACAAGTGGAATGAATTCTTCAACATCACCTCGAAGTCCAACTCGATTAACTGCAACATCATCAGAACATGTATCGATGGCTTTTATTAAACGATGTCTTACACCAAAAGCAACATGGACACATAAAGTAAAATCCACATTTTATCAATTTTGATTTTAATTTGTTTTCTTTTTTTTAGGAAGAATTTCTTGATGCTGTCTATTGGCTTCGACAAGTTGTAAGCATTATTATTGGAATTATTGTTGGTATTTTATCTGTTAAAGGTTTTCTTGGCATTATAACGTAACTATTTCTTAGATTTCTAAACAAAAAAAAGAAAGTAAATCTAATGGATTATTATAGATTTGGTATAATAAGTTCATTGATTGTTTTTATCTACGCAACAAATTTTCAAAATGTTGATCCAGAAGAATATGGTGGCATTGTTGAAATAATAAAAGAAGGTTTTATGACTGCTTTTGCAACATTTCTTGTAAGAAAAACAAAATCTTTGTTTTAATATTTTAAATTCATATTTTTTTTTATTTCTATATTAAGGTATCATGGATTGTGCTCTATTCGGCATTTCATGCTCCGGAATCTTCACTACCAACAATATAGTTATAATATGTTGTCTAGTTTTTTTTTGTTTTATTAAACTTTATGATTCGTTCTTTAGGAAAAAAAAAGCAATCTGATTTTCGTTTTCAGATAATTTTTTGAAAAAATGGCAACAAAAAAACGAAATAAAGCTTTTATGGGTATGCCTGCCCCGTTAGGTTATGTTCCTGGTCTTGGTCGTGGTGCAACTGGTTTTACAACTCGATCTGATATTGGTCCAGCTAGAGAAACAGGTGATATAAGTGATGAACGACATGCACCACCAAATAAACGTCGAGATGAAGATGATGATGAAGAAACAGATTTAAATGATTCAAATTTTGATGAAGAATATGGTTATGGTGGAAGTTTATTTAAAGTAAATTCGAATAAAATTTATCATAAAAATTATATAGAATTAATTTATTTTTATTTAGAATGATCCATATGAAAAAGATGATGAAGAAGCTGATGAAATTTATGAATCAATTGATAAACGTATGGATGAAAAACGTAAAGAACGAAGGTAAGAATAAAAATATTTTATTTAGAAAATGTAATCGTGTTTTTTTCTCGTATTATATAGAGAACGTCGATTTCAAGAAGAAAATGAAAAATATCGTCAAGAACGACCAAAAATTCAACAACAATTTAGTGATCTTAAACGCAAATTAGCTGATGTAACAGCTGAAGAATGGATGAGTATGCCAGAAGTTGGTGATGCTAGAAATAAACGTCAACGAAATCCAAGACAAGAAAAGTAATTTATTTTAATAAAGAAAATATTATATTGATTGTCTTTTCAATAGATATACACCTGTACCTGATTCGGTTCTTGCAAAAGCTGTTGCATCTACTGAGCAAGCAAGTAGTATTGATCCACGTGAACAACGATATGGCGGTTTTGATACTCCAGCTTATGGAATGTCAACACCATCAACTGATATTGAAATGGTTAAAATTGGTGAAGCACGAAATACACTTGTAAAATTAAGATTAACACAGGTAAGAATATCACCTAGGATAATAAAATCCGATGGAAATTCACCTAAATTAAATATAATTCATTGAAATATTTTAGGCTTCCGATAGTATTACTGGACAAACAGTTGTTGATCCAAAAGGTTATTTAACTGATATGGCATCTATGTTACCATCATATGGTGGTGATATAAATGATGTTAAAAAAGCTCGATTATTATTAAAAAGTGTTCGAGAAACTAATCCATCTCATCCACCAGCATGGATTGCATCAGCACGTTTAGAAGAAGTTGTTGGTAAAGTTCAAGCAGCAAGAAATTTAATTATGCGTGGAACAGAACATTGTCCAAAAAGTGAAGATATATGGTTAGAAGCTGCACGTTTAATGCCACTTGATTTAGCACGTGGAATTGTTACACATGCTGTTAGACATTTACCACAATCAGTTAAAATTTGGGTTAAAGCTGCTGATTTAGAACAAGAACCAAAAGCTAAAAAACAAGTTTTAAGACGAGCACTTGAACAAGTACCAAATTCGGTTCGATTATGGAAAGCAGCAGTAGAATTAGAAGATGAAGATGATGCTAGAATTATGCTTAGTAGAGCTGTTGAATGTTGTCCAACATCAGTTGATGTAAGTTATAATTATATTTAATTGATTTTCATATGTCATAGTAAACATATATCCAGAAGTACTATTCTATTGTTTTTTTCCTGATAGAAATCTAATAATGAGAGATTCGTAATACACTGACTGACAACAAAAAAACTTGTTTTTGTTTATCTTTATCTATGTCCATTAATTATTTAAAATAATCCGACACTGTTATATCGTAATAGTAGAATGAAATATAAGCATTTAGTTTTAGAGTATGAGCATTAAGAATACGATTGCCAATAATAATCTTACAATGTGATTGAATTAGAATCTTATTCTGTTCAAATAAAGTTCGATAGTTTAGTTTAACTTTCATATATTCAAATGATAGACTAATATTTACTATTTATTTTAGTTATGGTTAGCTTTAGCACGTCTTGAAACATATGAAAATGCACGACGTGTACTTAACAAAGCTCGTGAACATATTCCAACTGATCGACAAATTTGGATAATGGCTGCAAAACTTGAAGAAGCCAATGGAAATAATGTTATGGTCGATCGTCTTATAGAGCGAGCTTTGGCTTCATTAACTGCAAATATGGTTGAGATTAATCGTGACCATTGGATGAAAGATGCTGTTGATTGTGAAAAAGCTGGTTCTGTTCATACATGTCAAGCATTAATTCGTAATGTAATTGGTATTGGTATTGAAGATGAAGATCAATTAGAAACATGGATTGAAGATGCACAATCATGTCGAACTGAAGGTGCATATGAATGTGCACGTGCAATATATACTCATGCACGTAAATTTCATCCAACAAAAAAAGTCTTATGGTTAGATGCAGCTGATTTTGAAAAAAAACATGGTACACGTGAACAACTTGAAGAACTTTTAACAACTGCTGTTGTTAGTTGTCCAAAAGCCGAAGTTTTATGGTTAATGTTAGCTAAAAGTAAATGGTTAGCTGGAAATGTTCCAGCAGCACGAGAAACTTTATCAGCTGGATTTCAGGTAAAAATATTTTAGTTTTTGAAATAGAAAATTTATATATATATATATATAAAATATTTATTTATATAGGCAAATCCAAATTCGGAAGAAATTTGGCTTGCAGCTGTTAAACTTGAATCAGAAAATAATGAATATACAAAAGCAATTAGTCTTTTAACAAAAGCTCGACTGTAAGAATTAATATTATATTTATTTTTTTTTCTAAAGATCTATTTTATTTGTTTATTTTTTTTCTAGTAATGCACCAACTGCTCGTGTTTATATGAAATCTGTTCGTTTATATTGGTGTTTAAATGATCTTTCAGCAGCTAAACAATTATTAGATGAAGCATTAAAAGCTTATGGTGATTTTCCAAAATTATGGATGATGAAAGGACAAATATTCGCTCAACATGGTCCAACTGGTTTTGAAGCAGCTCGAGAAGCATATTTAGAAGGAATTAAACGATGTCCAACAAGTATACCATTATGGTTACTTTTAATTCAATTAGAAATTGACAATGGACAATTAATTAAAGCTCGAGCTAATTTAGAAAAAGCTCGTTTACGTAATACAATGATACCAGAATTATGGTTAGCTAGTGTTCGATTAGAAGTCAATGCTGGAAATGTACAACAAGCTAAAGTTATGCTTGCTCGAGGTTAGTTTTAATTATTTTTATTTTAAACAAAAAGAATAGATCAATCCATTAAGAACTTTTATAAATATGATCGAATGTAATACAAGACAGAGAGTTGCGATTTTCACTGTTGATAAGAAGCATCGAAACTTGTATACGACTTTATTGATTGTCGCGAGCGTTCTACAATCACCAGAGAAAGAGCAATAAAACTATGAAAAGATTTCATTTCTGATTACAACTCTTGGGAAAATCGTTAGGGAAATGTTTACATACAAGTTTCGATGCGTGTCCCTATCGAAAGTTATTCAAAAATAATACTCACCTGCCGTTTATTTTAAAATGGACAGTAAAATAGATCAATTATTTACTTTATATTTTACAAAACTTTTGTTATTCTAGGTATGCAAGAATGTCCAGCAGCAGGTATACTTTGGGCCGAAGCAATATTTATGGAAGCACGTCCACAACGTAAATCAAAAAGTGTTGATGCATTAAAAAAATGTGAACATGATCCATATGTATTAATGGCTGTATCAAAATTATTTTGGTCTGAACGTCGTATTGATAAAGCACGTGAATGGTTTAATCGTACAATTAAATTAGAAACTGATATTGGTGATTGTTGGGCAGCATTTTATAAATTTGAATTAATACATGGAACTGAACAACAACAAATGGATATTAAACAAAAATGTGTTAGTTTTGAACCAAGACATGGCGAATTATGGTGTCGTATTGCAAAAGATGTTAAAAATTGGAAATTAAAAACAGGCGATATTATAGAATTATGTGCAACACAAATGCCACTACCTAATTAACCATTTATCTTTTTCTTTTATGTTTATGCCTTTGTGTATATGTGAAATAAATATAAAAACAAGGATCGAATCGTGATTATAAAATGAATTCTTTTTTCATTGATTAATATTAGCGAATGTTAAAATTTCATTTTGATATTCTTGAAAAAGTTTATTAAATCGACTTTGAGCTATATCAGTAGCAGTTGCGTCATTCTCAATGATTTTTAAAGCTTTCCATACTTCTTTATCAAAACTATTATCAGTTGGTGATGTATTTGATTGATTTATTGATCCTTTTTCAACATAAATTCCTAATGCTTGTAATTCTATGATAACAACAAATATTGTTTTATTCATTGATGATTTGTCTATATGATTATTATAGTATGGTTTTAATTTCATAATAGCTTCATTAAGTAATTTTATATTGGTATCAAATTCACTTGCAGAAGACATAATAAATAAACTTATGTGTTGCTATGTACGAAAAAAAACGAGGAAAAAAAATTTTTTTTTATAGATTTATATACGTTCGAATGTATTATATTAGTATCGATGTAATATGAAGAGTGTATTAACGAGAAGCAGAAAAGAATATTCGATAAAGATCATGTCATGTTAACGTATGAGGTCAAGCTTATCATAACAAGTATTAAGAAAATGTGAGCATTAATGTAAATATACATATATATCCTTTGAAAAGACAGAGTCTAATCATATTTCTTTATATATATATACATATATATAAGTCATTCCACGATTTTGAACGGTTACTCATTGAACGTAATAGTATAATACTCAATCATTTGATTCAATCATTAAAACCTTGGCGTTTTTTTTCTTCTCATACATGCAAGTATGTGAAAAGAAAACACTTGACAAGGTCATCTGATTAAAACAAACCGCGCTAAATATGTTTTTTTATTTCTCGATTAAATTCATTGTTGTTATATTTAATTGTTCAAAATCATTTGTTTTCTTTTTAATCTATTCGATCAAAAAAATATAGACTTTATTTTTTTCTCTTTTTTTTTTTGTTCAGGTTCATTTCGTTGCTGTATTTATAAATCACCTTCAAATCAGTTCATATAATAGTTACAAGGAAAAAAAAGAGAGAAAGAGAAAGTAACGCATGCATATACACACACACAAAGACATGCGTGAACGAAAAAGAAAAGATGACATAGCAAGAACAAATAATGAACGAGAATTTAGAATATTTTATTTTTCCTTTCTTTACAATAATAATCTGCCTATGGATAATGTTCGGTAAGATTTTTGTAGATCATTGTATATTTTAACCTGATTTGAAGAGTAAAATAGCAACTTGTCCCAAATAAAAGTAAATAAAATGTTTTGTTTCATGTGTTACATATGAACCAAAATTACGACCAACAATACTTTAAAAATAAAAAAAATCAAGGATTAATTTCTTAATGAATATATATATATATATGTATTTCATGTGTACTTACCAATGCCATGTTGGGTTATATTTTTTATCGAATTCTTTTTTGATATAAGCAGCAATATCTTTTTCAATATTATATTTTTCAAGTGCTTGTGTTGCAATATCAACTAGAAGAAAAATAAAATAAATTATTTCTTTTTTCCAAACTCATATATCAAATAAATATAACACAAACCTGCATCTTGTTGCATGTCTTCTGACATATCAGCATTTTTAATGACAGCTTTACGATCAGTCATGGTTCAAGTTTCTATTGAAACTATAAATAAAAAAAAGAACAATTCTGTTACGATGATCAATGAACATACATTTACATTAACTCACTTTAAATTACGAAGACGACGAAGAGTGAAGCACAAATGAATGGACGCTCTATTTATATAAGTAACGGTGAGAGAGACAGAGAACGAGAGAGAGAGAGAGAGAAAGAAACCTAATATCTTTTCGTACAATCGTTTGCACTCGCAGAGAGAAAGAGAGAAGAATAGACGAGCAACCTTTCAAACAACAAGCTATGGAATAGGACAAACTAGCTTTACGTGTATACTATTGAGGCAATGGTTGCTAGGCAATGTGACCATGTTCTTGCTATAGGGAAGCGCGAACAAAATTGTAATCGTTGTTAGTACTAGATGTCAGCACTTGTTGAGAAAGAACAAAAAAAAGCAATAATTGTAATGTGAAGCTATAAATAAGTATATATCATGTTATCATAAATATTTTTCGATGATTAATAAAAGAATTTATTAGAATGTATATAGCTTTTTCGTTTCTCCTTGATAATAATTCAATCTATAAAGAAGTAAATACGCTTTTGTATATCAGACGCACAAAAGTAAATTAATTACTTAATATTTTACTGGAAAACTCCATACCAATCTTTTAACAAAATCATATGACACGTCTGAGAAACTTTTTACGTTGATATATTTAATTTCATGTCAAAGATAATAGAACAAATTATTTATTTAATTTTTATTGATTAATCAATCATAATAAAAAAATATCATCTGCCTTTATAACGAGCCTCGATTTAATTAAATTTCTCTTGTCAAGTTGTTATTCTTTCATTGAAATAGTTATAATAATTAACATAGATACTGTGTTGATTTGTATTCCATAGAAACCGGTCATAAAAACAAAAAATGCGATGATTAAAATTTGAATTTTCTAATAAATGTATGTAGAAGTTGAGTAAATGTTTCACGAAATATTGTTCCATTGAGTGTATAAATATAGAAAGTAATTCCATTTCCAACATATGTAAGTGAAAAATTAAAACTGACAATAAAATTTTCAATAGCTATACGTAATGGACTTTTGTATATATCCATAGTAAAAGTTAAATAAAATTGATGCAATGCTTGTGGAATCGAACAAAGTGTTAATAAAAATACTTGTAAAAGATGCATACGAGTAAGAGAACTTTCACTACGTCGAATTCCTCTGCGTTGATTTCTACTAATTCGACTAACATCTGATACAATAGTAATCATAACTGGTTGAACTGCTTGAAGAGAACGATTAATATTATGAATAGTTAAAAATCCAAAAATTAACATAAGTATTGATGGTATAGATACAGTTGAACTTGCATATACAATATCATTAAAAATTCGACAACTACTAGATTTACCATAACATTGCAAAGGGGCATTAGCAACATTGGCATCATAACAAAAAATTGATTCAAACCAAAGTATAAATGACGATCCACAAATAATACAAATAATTTTCCGAGCAGTTTTATATGAACTTAAACGACGTCTATGAATTTTTCTATGACTTAAAAACCATCGATCTATTGTTGCACATACAAGTAACCAAGATGTTGTTGTTCGAAATGAATAAAGAAAAAATATACGTAATTTACAAAACCATGAACTAGTACTTGTTGGATCCATTAATGTCCATACAGCTATAAGACGAGATGGAAGGCCAACAAGAAGAATTCCAAGACTAGATATAGATGAAATAAGAAAATATAATACACATGGATTCATGCGTAATGTTGGTTGTGAAAGTACAATTATATTTAATAAATTACCAATTGAACCAAAAAGAAAAATGATTAATGTCATATAATGATTAAGTTGTGAAGATATATTATTAATTAAATTTATCGTAAGATCAGTAGTTGTATTCGACATGAATATCTTATCAAGATTAAAATTGTCTAGTAGTTAGAATGATGCTTTTAAACTAAAGAAAAGAGAGTATAATGATAAATATGATCTTCTTGTTTCTTTTCGTGTGATTATTAATTGTCTGTATGTTTGGACAGATTGTGCGTGATACTGTCATTTGTAATGAACAAATGCCATTTCTACGATCAAATACAAATTTCATTCATTTCTTGTTTTGTTTAATTAGTTTTATAAAAACAAAATTCTTAGGGGTATATATATATATATTTTGTTTATTTTATATATTTATTACTATAGTTGGTACTTGTGAATATCTGATCATTTTGTTATGTCATTACCTATGAATGACAAGCGACTATGTAATAGGTCACTTCAACTTATTCATTTTTGAATAATCGAGTATTATTTTCAATGTATGCATCATCTAAAGTACAATTATGTGGAAAAGATTTTGATCATAATAACGAATACATAATTTTATACAAACACATTAGATTTTTTTTCAAAATGAGATCTATGCAAATAAACATATAGTCTTTATTGAAATATGTACATATCAAAAAAGAAAATACCGATATGTATACGTATAAGTTTTATTGTTCAAACACGTTGTTTTTTTAATGAATCATTTACAAAAATGATTATTTAATGAGAATATCAAAAGAATTTTTATGTAGTCGTATACATGAAAAATCGATAATCGACAAAAAAGGATAATTAATTACCATCTTGATCAGTATATCATCATGGAATATATCAAAATTATTAATTAGTACAACTAATAGCATAATATCGAATTTTGATTACTTTAATCATAGGCGTACCAAGAGTGGGGCGTAACATCTCCCTCTTTTTAGATTTTATGTTGAAAATAGTAAAATATGACCTATATCCACTGTACGCCCACTCCCCTACTTTCAGCACTTTGGTACGCCCCTGACTTTAACACGAAATAATACATAGTGATATACAATCATTTGTAAATACGAAGATGAATGTAACATATCATCATACAAGTCAAGTATTCAATTATCTTGTTAGTATAAGTGAAAGTCTTAGTAATCATTCACAATTTAATACTACTGAAATAGTAGTAATAAAATTTTTTCTAGTTATAGACAGATATTTTTTCTTTAATAACCTTAAGTCTCATTTTTTTTATTATACTTCAAATAGCCAATAATATTATTCCGAAAACAATAATCATTCATATAATATGAAGTATATGTACTAGATCATAGTCATCTTTGATACATTTCGTTGATCTTATGGATATTTTCACTTATAAAAATACTTTATAATTTGCATTCTAACATTTCGATTTATATATGAACGATAGAAAAAAAATTTTTATTATAAAATTCTGATACAACAAAAAAACAAAACATAGTAGGGAAATAAATATATGTCACCACACTTTCGGTTTTTGATTATTTCTTTAATCGTATAAGATATTTCCCAAAATATTTTTCCTGTAAAAAATAATGAGTATTCGAC
This sequence comes from Adineta steineri, assembly GCA_905250115.1. Lineage (NCBI taxonomy): Eukaryota > Metazoa > Rotifera > Eurotatoria > Adinetida > Adinetidae > Adineta > Adineta steineri. The sequence continues at coordinate 2,368 of CAJNOI010000051.1, read as the reverse complement.
TTCATGTCTAAATTTTATCTAAATTGCACAGTGAATTTAAAAAAAACAGTAAAAATAAATCTTCATTTAAAATCATCTTCATCATCATCGTCGTCGTCGTCGTCGTCGTCTTCGTCGTCTTTTTGTTGTGGTATATCTTCTTCAACTTCTTCTGATGAATCCCATTCGGATGTTTGTTTTTCTCCTGCAGGTTGTTCAAAATCTACAGCAACATCATAAACAAAATCTTTTGATGATGGATCAACACGATTTTTTTCATATGATTCACTCATAATAAGTTTTTTATGTTTTAATGCATCATCATCAAGTTTATTAAGATCTTCATTTGGATCTAAGTTATCAAATGTACGTAATTTCTTTTCAATATCACTTTTTGATATATTTGTTGTAAGACCTTCTTTAAGAACAAATAAAAGACGTTCAAGTCGTCGCAATGGAATATGTCGAAAAAGGTTTCGATTTTTTGTTGTTTTATCATTATGAAGTTCAGTTGTATAATCAGTTATATTTGTATTTTTAGTAAAATCAGTCAACGGAACAGTACGACGACGAAATTTACCTGTTGATGTATCTGTATAAAATAAAAATATTGTGGGTGGTTTAAAACGGACACCCATTTTTTGCATTTTAATTGATGTTGATGATGACATGTTTTAATTTGATAAAATTTGTTTTTTGAATTGAAACGTAAAATTAATTTTATAGGTATGTTACCATGCACCGATCAGTTACTCATTAGATACCTCTCTTTTTCTATTTATTTCAATTTCCTATTGATGTTGTATTAAAGCAATGTCTGACATCTGTAGGAATAGAGTTTTTATATGAAAAAAAACTTCACAAAGTCTTTTATTTCAGAATGCTATATGTGGTGTATACCAAAAACTCATATGGCAATACTTCAACCTGAGACTTTGCACGTAGACAGATCTATTGATCAATAGAATGCTTCCCTATCGGAATATTAAAACTAGAAAGTATCGCTATCATTTGTGGGATATGAATGCTTTAAGGGTCACTGGTGCCTTGATAAGGGAGCATTCTACTGATCAATAGATTTGTCTGTGAGCAAAGTCTCAGGTTAAAATATTGCCTTATAACTTTTATATATCTCTCACTAAAATCTACTTTATGCATAGAGTTTGAAAATCAAAAGCAATCTATCACTTAATTATTTATCCATTTGATGTTGAAAACAACCGAAGAGAAAATTTTAAATGTACGCGATCGATAATAGCTAATTACATTAAAAATAAAAGTACTAATCGTTTGTAATGTTTATTAAAATAAAAAAAAATCACATTTAGCAGGAATATCTTTATATAAATAAATAAAAAACTAAAATGCGGGAATAATTACTATTAATAAAAAAAGCTCTCATTTATCGATTAATTTTGATAAATTGATTGTTAATCGATGAAGTTCTTGTGTAAATTTTAATTGTGTTTTATCAATTTCTTCACGAATCTCATTAACTTTATGTATTAAATTTTCATTATAAATTTCTTGTACATTTTCTTTATCTTGAACAACATTAGATGTAATTTCTTTAGTTTTTTTCATTGGTACATATCCAACACGGCATTGAATAAGACGCATTGCACGATTTGGTACTTGTATTGGTTTTATACGTAATGATAACTGCGTAACATCAAATTTCAAACCAGTTAAAAATTGAGGAAAATTACGACCCAAAGTAAACATCAGTTTTGATGATGCACTACAAAGTGGACCAAATTTTGCTTGAAAATTTAAAACTAAAAAGATAAAAGGTATACCATTTTTTTTACTTTTCATTGAATAAATTTAATTCATACCTGTCAAAATTCTTGAACGTAAATTCTCACGTTTAGCATTTTTTTGAAAATCATTTACATCACTTACAGCTAAACCAATCTAAATTTATTTTTAATTATATATTACACAAATATAGACATTAATAGTTCAATTATAAAATGAATTAAGTTTATCTTTATAGAAAAATAACAAATACTGAATCGTCCTCTTTTTCTATTTGTGAACAAGTAAAGTTTTCGTGTCGTGGTCCTTTATAAAGGTCCTCACTAACCATGGCCTTATAGGTTCTGAAATGTGAGCATGCTTCTATACCTGGTTAAAAAAATGAGCACGTTTAGCCAACCCGCAATGGAGATGTTCAATTTTTTCTCGGTAACGTGATTTATGCATAAGGAGGGAAAATCGAGACTCTAATACTCACATGTACTCCCCAAAGGAAGCACAGTGCGAATTCGAATGAAGTATAAGAGGAGTACAAACTTTGTACTTCCTTCATACTTTCGTTGTACTTTCATCGTATTTCCTTCGAATTCCCATGATGCTTCCGTGTACTACTCTAGTACATCCCTGT
>CAJNOI010000050.1:567977-586570 GCA_905250115.1 Adineta steineri | reverse complement strand
AAATTGAACAGAAGTCAGCAAGAAGTTCAAACTAAATAGATTGAAAAGTAGTTTTATTTTCTTTCAACGATATTGACTTACTTGAGATTTAACAGTTGTTCGAAAATATATCACTAATAGTGAACTAGCATACGAGAAATAAAGTGCTTGAATCCATTATTTGCTTACATAGATACTCGAACATACTGAATGAAAAGAGATCGTGTTTGATACAAATATTTCGTATGGCACAGCAATTGTTGAACAAGGACAATAAAGTGTATCAGCATGTTCGATAGAGAGTTGATTGAAAAGTTTTGGAGTTATATTAGTGACAGTGATCAATCGATCTTGCGGACTGACAAAAGCAGTGAAAGTAAGAATGTATAAGATGACTAAAAAGTAGTAGAAACATCACAAGTAAATCGTTATATTTATGAAACTTACTGATGAGAAGAGGAATATATAATCGAGTTGTATATAATTGATGTTTAAGAGTAAGTGCAGGATCTCTGACTTTATCATTGTCATCATCATCAAGTATGAAAACATTATAATGATAGATATATTCAAGTAACCGAATAGGTAAACTTTTCTTATTCATGAATCAGAACTTATTGATAGTATGAGAATGAATAAAGAGAAGATTCATTTGTAAATACATCTGCAAAGAAATAAAAGAAACTATTGCCTTTTTCTTAAAAGCTCTACCATGTGAACTAGTTTAAATGATAGCACTATTTATTTTCTCTCTCCTTCGATGAGAAATTGTAAAGAAAAAAAATTAACGAGTAAAAATGTAATCAAAATCAGTGAGTAAAATGCATATTTAATTGTTTCATAAAGTAGAAAATCATGACAAAACAATAAATAATGAGTATTGCAATGAAGTGAAAAGAAAAACTCTTTAAAATCTTCCAAATAGTTTTATTTTAATTACAAAAAAAGAAAGAAATAGAATATTTTGATAATTAGTCAAAAAATAAGATACTGAAAATGATATACATCAATTAGATACACGACAATTAAATTTTGGATTTAAGAATTAAGATGTGAATATAATTCTCTTTATTTCATATTTATACGTATACATGATTATTTTCTTGTTTATCATTATATTTAATTTAATTTATCAAGAAAATTTTTCTTAAACTATATCAATCATTATTTGTTAATATATATAAATGTAAAAGAAAATATTTTATATCGTTGCTTACTTCCTTCAGAAATGTAATGTCTTTTATACTTTGTATTTCCTGTTTCATTATATTTATAAACGGAGAAGAACAAGAAGAAAAACTATATAAATGTGTCTTTAATGATTTAAATATTTTTCTGTTAATCAATTTTTAACATTATTTTAATAAATATAAAGAATATGGAACTTGTTTATGGAGAAACTAATATTTGAAACAGTTAACGATAATCTGACATAGTTTGAGAAAATCTGTTTGTTATATTCTAAGATTTTAAGACTGATGTATTTATAATAACAAAATCAGATGATTTAATTAATTTAAATATAAATATTTTATGAAGAATGTAGGTTAATAGGAAAAGTTAAAAAAGTACTAAAATACTCGCAGTGTTTTACTCAGTAGCCAATCTCAGGTTGCATTCCTGTTCTTATACGATCTCGAAAATATAGCATACAAAACTGTCCTCTACAATGATTCATTTCAAATATTCTATCAGATTTTTACATTATAGAGTTGCTACTATGACCATCCATTTAAACTCCAAAGAAGCATTAGGCTATCATGAACTCAAATAATTACTTCTAGCGATCTATATCATTATGATATTATCATAAAAACAGATAGGTTAGGCTTACTAAATCACGGCTTGCTTGGATCTCTGATAAAGAACGAGAGAAGAAAAGATACTGGTTCTTTCGTTTAACAGCAGCTGTTCGATAGTCACATCCACACCCTCAATCTTTCAAATGTTGAGTTTTAGTATTGGTTTAGAATGAATACAATATTCACACCCACATCCACATCCTCAAGATGGATTCTCACCCTCACCCTCACATTATAAAAGAAGTTCTTTATATGTGAACAATTTAAATGAATTGAACAATTTATTCGTTTTCTTCAATAGTTCATGTATACATACAGAGTATTCTGATTGTCACATTTTTCTTTTGTAATAATTAATTGTTCATTTACCATTCATTTTACTCAATTTATTTATTTCAGCTTTTGTTTCTCAACGTATTGTTCTTCTTCTTTATTGACTATTATGTCTTACGTTTCCTATTTCTTGCACTAACGATCTATATATAGATCCATTTACAAAACTAAAATCATATATACTTAATTCTAACAAACAAAATTTCTATCATCAAATAACATTTCGCTTTCTTTCAGATTAATCCATTCTTACCTTACACAAATCCATAAAAAAAGATTAAATGAAAATACAATACGAAAATTAATCACCGCGCAATCATCGTTGCAAAATACAAACAAAATCGAACTATTGTCGAAGCTAACATGCCTATCATGAATGTGAAAGCCGATAATATCCTATCGAAATCGTCCATGCAACAAATCTACTACTATCAAACATCTCTATCCCTTTAAAATCATACTCAAATTTTACATCAAATGGATTGTTCCAATATCTTTCTATTCTTTATTAAGCCATTTGAAAAGACCTTTGAGCAAGGTCGAAACATGTCATGGTAGTTCTCCTCACCCTCATCCCAAATATATGCTTTTTATGTTTATGATATTTTATTAGTGATTAATATGAAGGAATAAAAAGAGTTTTGTATGTATTTTTTACTTAAAATTTTACCTGTATTAAGTTCATTCATCAATATTGTCGATCTATTTCTGTACAATCACGATCTTAGGCAATATTTGATAAAAAAAATTTTGAAATGTTTGCATTCAAATCGAGAGTGTGGATGTAGGTGAAAGTCTTTTTTCTTATGTTAATAAAATTGTTCTATACAATGCTCGTATTAATTTCCATAATCAATATAAATCATGCGATAGGCAAATGAGTTTTTTCTTCCATTACAAATTCTCTTCTATCAAAATTGCAATTGTTCAAAAGGATAATCAAAAATGCTTGTTTCTGAAAAGTAACAACAAGATCCAATTTCTTATCGTTATTAAAATCACCTTTAGCGATTGAAAGTGGTGCACCACCAACGGTAAATGTTATTTGACTGGTAAAAGTTCCGTTTTGACTACCGAATAATATATTAATACTACTACCGACATAATTATTAATAACAAGATCTAATTGACCATCATTATCAAAATCACCTGTAATAAGATAACGTGAAGAACCTAATATTCCAGTTTTATATGTCATTCGTGTTCCGAAAGTTCCATCATTATTTCCAAACATAACAGCTATATTATTGTTCAAAAAATTGACCATACTAATATCCAAGTGATTATCATTGTTAAAATCTGCTGTAATAATTGACCATGCAAAGTTAAAAGTTTCAGTTGGAACCATCATTGATAAATCAAACTGTTCATTTCCAGTATTTAGTAAAATACAAAGATAATTTGCTGAAGAAGTCACTGCAAGATCCATTTGATTATCATTATTAAAATCACCAGTAGCAAATGAAGTTGGACGACTACAGAAATTATTGTAAAATGATGTTTCAATGACAAATGTTCCATCACCCACCCCTAATAATAAAACAATTTGATCATCGGAATAATATGTAGTAACAATATCTACATGACCATCATTATTAAAATCATTCGAAATAAATGAAAATGATTGACCAGGATTTTCATTTAAAAATGTTTTCAATTCTCCAAAATTTCCAGTTCCATCACCAAGTAGAATACCTATTTTGTATAATCCATTATTGGTGAAGGCGAAATCTAAACGACCATCACCATCAAAATCGTCAACAATAATCATATATGGATGATTTCCATCGTCAAATGAAAATATATATGATACTTGAAAAGATCCATCATTATAGTTTAGCACAACATTTATATTCTCACGATCACATGTATAATGCACGATATCTGCACAATTATCACTATTAAAATCACCGACAGCAATGAAACTAGAACGTGAGTAAGAATAACAAATTTCGAATGCATTGATTTTTATCATTTCAAACATTAATTGTGAAGTTGATACTAAATAAAATTAAAATTAAAATCTTTTCAATATTTCATGAAATTATACAAACTTGTTGAAGTAGAAACTGATGTTATAGAAACATCAGTATTGATTGTTGTATTTTTCAAAGTTGTTGATAAAACTAAAAGAAATAAAATTTAATTCTTAGTCAGAATTTTTAATATAAATATCTGAATTGTAATAAAAATAATCAGGTAATAGAAGATCATACTTGTCTGTATTGCTTCATTTTTCTTGTGTTGTTTAAGATAAACAAATGGGATGATGATCATGACAATCAGTATCATGATTAGAATTTTTATTATGATAATACACAATAATTTTGAGAATGAAAATATCCTAAAAAAGATCATAAGAGATTTTAATAGGACATAAAAGAAAGAAAGTATACGAAGGTGATGATATTGTAATCATTGTTTTTGAATTAACATCAGCAACTTGAGCATCTGTAGACATTACTGTTATATTAACATTTTCAGTAGTATTCATTTCTAGAACGTTTGTAGATTGGATAGTATTTGTTCTCTTTTTACGAAATTGATTTAGTTTGAATAAGTAATAAATTATTTTTGGACAGATCCATTTCAAGATGAATGACAAGCCACCAGAAAATCCAAGTGAAACAGTGACTGTGTAAAGTGAATTAAACTGTTGAACATAAGTATAGGAGCAAAATGTTGGTAAACATTGATCAAAGTAGGCTGAATAATTGATTGTTGTTGCCCACCGTTCGACGAATAAATCATTGATTAAATCCATCATAGTTGTATTCATTAAAAATCGACTATCAGCAATAGAAAGTGGTTCAGAAGCATTTACGATATCATGTTCATCGAAAATGGACGTATGATATTGAATTAGATTAATACACGATAAATCATAGAAACATTCCAGAGTCGAAGATAAAAATGATTCACTTGATGTACATCCCATTTTCAAACCTGTGATTTGAAATATTTCAGATGAATTTCTTTGAACAAAACCAGCTTGAGTGGTACAATTTGAATACAGTGCACATGAACATCCATCGTCGTAAGTTATTGCTTGAGTGATTGCTAGTTGATCACTATATGAATCATACCAAGGAGCAGCAACGTATTTAAAATTTGTTTCATAAGCTGAAACAATCGCATTACCATGGTTTGTCGTTCGAAGCAAGAAAAGAAAACGAGAGAACATTAAAGGAGCATTCATTTTACTTTGATTAATAAGTGAATAAATCATTTGATCAAAAGTTATTGGTGGAACAAGTTGAACAGTGACAAAAAATGAAGACAGAAGCTGATTAATAGAACTATTTACTGATTGAATAGAAAGTTGACATAATCCAGTGAGAAATTGTAAATGTGATGATAGAAAACGACGATAATCTCCAGTAGTATAGATAGATAAATCAGGAACAAGATCTTTTGTCACATTTATTCGCCATTCATCCGATGCAAATGGACTCAAACAAATCTATTTTTTTAAAAGAAATCTGAATTTTTTTAAATACTATTTGATTATTTTTTCTAACTTACCGGATGAAATATTGGCTCAATGTTGATAAAAGCATCGTAAACTGAAGTAATCGATGAACAAGGACATTGAAGTGTATTTCCATGTTTAATCACGAGACTTTTGTAAGTAGTGAGAGATGGTTTCATAAATGTTTTGGTTAGAGTTTGAGGATTGACAATATTGTAGAGAATGAAAATGTTCAAACCAATAATTAAAAGTATTATATAGAAACGAGTAGTTATTTTACCAAGTTTCACTGATATTGCGCGGTGCGTATTACTTCCAAAAACTCTTATAGGAAAAGTATTCAAATTAACAAGAGTTGTATACATAAGTATGGCCACTTTTCGTATTAATATTTTGATCCGATCGTAGATCTTCATAGGAACTAAAAGGAAAAGATTTAAGCTATGTTTTTTTTAAATATTTAGTATAAAAAACTTTGTATAACTTTTATCAATAATTTATAATAGCTGATAAGTAATTACCTTCTGGTTCTGTATTAACCTGTGGTGATATCAATCGCAATATAATTCTCACAATTTGAGGTGTTATCAGACGCAAAGCAACAGTAAGACCACCTAACATAGATATCATTTGTATTATTATTCCTAGAAGATCATAAGTATGTGTTGTATAACTATAAGTACAATAATTTGGTGAACAAGCTTCATAATGTTGTTCGAATGAACATGAAAAATTCCACTGTTCAACCATCATTTCTCTAACTATCACTGAAAGAGATGTTTCAGGTGGAAAACGACTTGATGTATTGTCATAAACTAAAGGATGAACCGCAGACCAATCATATATATTATATAATAAGCGTGTCCAAATGATATAATAATAATAGATTAATAAACACGTTTCGTCATAAAAGCATTCTAGAGTTGAGAGTTGAAGAGAATCCAGCATAAAACATCCTGCAATATAACCTGGCACTAAATAAGGTGTAGTTAAATCTTGATCACCGTTCGGTAGTAAGGCCCACTTATATAAAACAACTGAACTTTGACAACGAGGATTAGTAGCACAAATACAATCGATGGATGTAGAGTTTATATCTATCGGACCAGTGAAACTAAACTTTAGCTAAAGAAACAAAAAAAATATTTATTTCTGTTTCAAATAATAAAAATTTATGCACGACAATTTGTAGATGTAAATTATTTTCTATTTTTTAAAAATAATGATTAGCTATAGTAGTACCAAGTGAGTCATTTTTGACCCGTTGATAATCAATTAAATCATACAATGAAATTTTTCTTGCCTTCTATTTTTTATAAACAGGGCGTTCAGTGAGGATCGAGACGTGGGTTAGGGTATGGGTGAGTGTGAGGTGTATGTGGGTGAAGAAGATCTATTGACACGAAGCGGTAATGGCTAGTTCAGGCTTTGGAAAAAATAAAGAGCTATTTTAAGATTAGAGGAACAGTTTTGAGATAGGACTTATGCTGATGTAGACACGTGTTTGTGGAGGTCATTGAGAGTCATGTGGAACGAAAAACAGAGCTTGGTACTACTAGGATTAATAAAAGAAGAATACCTCTGGTGGAGATTGATTACTTGTTTCATCTGACGGTGTTATAGGAAGAAGTTCTGCATTTTTCGAATTTGTATAAGGTTGATCTACTCTTGTAAAAAGATGTACCATATCAGTAAGAAGATTAAATTCAGTAATTAATGATTGTTTAAATTGTTTAAAAGTTGTATTGAACTTAGCATTAAATTCTGATTCACTGATAACATACTGAGTAACAAATGATTTTGTTAGAAACTGTCGAACGGCATCATCAATTGTTCTATTAGCCAATTGACAAATACTAGACAATAATTTAAAATATCGACTACCAAAACCATCCAAACCAGCATCAAGTTTCGTATTGTAGACAGGTTGATCATTTAATAAAGTCATCGTTGAAATCCAAGATTCGCTGATAAAACCACTTGAACATATTTGATGTAAAGTTAGAGATAATGTAATAAATATATCATAAGATATTGATATCTTCTTACAAGGACATTTAAGTGAATCTGAATACAATTGATGAAGAAGTCTATATGTAACTAATGAAGGATTTGATTGAGTAATTATTGTCATTTGAACACTGAGTGAAGTAAATAAAATAAGAATAGAAATTGAACCTAAAAAATGACATAAAAGAGAAAATAAAGTAATAGTTATGTTAGTATATGTAAACTTGAGAATGAACAGAAAAGAAAATTATAACGATATTCAGTGTGATTTACAATGTTAATCCAAACATTTTCAAACAATCGATAGAAATTCAATCAATAGTCATTAATTGAACAATAGAATGAAAATCTAATCTTCCATTTTATTCTACAAAAATTATACCTCCAAGTAAAATCAAATAAACACGCGTGATAATACGTTGTTGTTTGATATCATTGACTGTTCTGTTTTTGGATGATTTGAACAGATTCAATTGCTTTATCCATTGAACGAAATGCTGATGAACTGTTCTATAATATCCTACAAATAAAAAGACAAAGTCTATTATAAAAGTTAACGTTTTTTATTATATTCAAAATAAATACCAATATTAATATTATTATTATTATTTATTGAATAACGTTTCAATTTCATCCAAACATAGATTAAGAATAATGCAGTCGAACGAAGAATAATACAGAGACCACCATAGATACTCAAGAAGAGACTAATCGTATAAAATAAACTTATTTGATCTGTTTCTGTATATGTACAAGATACAGGAGCACATTGAATAAAATATTTCGAATAACTAATATTAGTTGACCATTCTTCAACAAATAATTTTGGTAAAATATTTTTTAAAGATTGATTTTTTAGACTTGAGACTGAAAGTGAATTAGTCCAAGCAAGATCCGTCTGAATAACAAAAAAAAGATTTTATAAGATAAATAAAAAATGATTATTCAAATACATACTGAACTGAGTTGTGGAAAATAATCGACAAGCATTTCAAGACAGCTTTGGTTATAAAGACAATCAAATGTACTTGCAAGAACAGCATCAAGGGGTGTGCAACCACCAAAAAAACCATCAATCATTGAAGAAATAGTAATATTTTTATGAGCAGGAGAAAAATAAGGCCAAATTTCATAAATGAAAGCGTTCGGGAAAGTATTGTCAGTGAGTGTTAAAGAAAAGAAACCAGCCGGTGTAACAGAACTAGTTAGTTCACAAGACGAAGACTGAACAGCTGATATATTAAAATCATTAGGGTCTGGCGAATAATATGTAGGTGTAACATAAAATTCGCCAGTGGAGGCAAAAAGTGCTGTTAAACGGATATAAACCGCAAAATTTGTTTTAAGAGCAGAAATAAAAAAAATCGATTGAGTTGTTACATGAAGAAAGTCTAATGGTCTGATCAACTGAGACGGTGTACTACTCTGAATAATTTCGATATTTCCAGATATTTCAGATTGAATTTCATTTTCCGAAAGAAGTTGGATGGTTATAAGTTGACTATTATCAATATCAGTTAGAGCTTGAGAAATAAGAGTTTTCGACAACGAGCAAAAAGCAGCAAGAAACTTAAACTAAATGAAAAGACAGATAAAAGTGTATTTTAATAACAATTAACTTACTTGAGAACTTGCAGTTGTTCGAAAGTCCATCACTAAATATGAACTTGCATATGGATCATAAAGTGCTTTGATCCATTCTTCACTAACAAAAACGCTTGTACATATTGGATGGTATACGATTGTATTAGAAACAAAGGTTTTATATGAAATACTGGTGGATGTACATGGACATGATAGAGTTTCGGGATGTTCAAGACGAAGTTGATTATATAAAGATGGAGTAATATTTGAGAGAGTAATTGCTCGAGTTTGTGGATTCATCAAGTTAAGGATGAAGACAATGTAAATAGTTACTAAAGATTAAAAAAGAAAGAATAGATCAGAAACGAAGATTATTCTTGTTGATGATTTTAAATTATTAGATTTTCAATAACTTTTTATATGTTGTCATAAATAGAGTTAATCAACTTACTAATAAGAAGAAGAACATATAACCGCGTAGCATATCGCTGATGTTTGATAACTATTGTTGGATCTGTTGGTTCATCATTGTCTTCATGATATTCTTCTTCATCGGGCATAAAAAGATTGTAATGACTTATTTTTGTATAAAACCATTCGAAAATATCTTTGATTTTCATTGTGACGATCAAATCATATAAATAAATTCACTAATATTTGTCTACCTTACAATAAATATCTATAATATTTATATAACAATTATATGATTTAAAAGAATATGGGTGGATAAGAGTGAAGAATTCATTCTCAACTGACACTCACATCCTATCGTCAGAAGAGTTTTTATGAGAGGATGCAAAATCTATTAATGATAAAATTAATCCTACACTTGGTTTTCTCTCTACAGTATAGAATTTAAAGCTAGAAGTAATCTTCTTGAGTATATACAAAGATACAACTTGTTGATCTATTTTATGAGTTTTTTCTAATACATACTTGAATAACATTTAATGATAAGCCGTTTAAAGCTTTAACAAGAGATTTACGAGGCCGATAACATTGTCTCATGCGTTCGGTAGTGTTGAAGTGTTTGAGTGATAATAATTCAGCGACAGTAATTGATCTGTTTTGTTGTAAAGTTCGATTAGTATTATATCTATCTGTAGAATTTACATCATTATGGTGATGATAATAATCAATGACGCCGTCTAAGAAAATTTCTTCTAACTATAAATTCTACAGTTTAGATAAAAAATCAAGTGTAGGTTTCATTTTATCGTTAGTAGTAGAATATAAACATTAAAACTGCTATCCCCTTTTTGAAATTACTTATTAATTGGTAAAAGAAAACATAAAGAATTGATGTGAGAAAGTATTCAGTGAAAGAATCGTCAGTAACAATTAACTTACGTAGATAGGCATATGCTTTGAAATAAAAAGTAATTTCAAATATTCTGAATAGACTAGGCAAAGATAAACTGACGTAGATATAGGAGAAAGAAGCAAGACTGTTTCTTTTTATGTTATATGCAAGTGTCGTTAGGTAGAAATATAAAAGGTAATATATATAATATCTAGTAGAGTAAAAACATGATTCTAACAGAAAATCCTGACTTATTCTCTATTATAATATCATTTGGAGTGTTGTTGAATATTTCAATATTTAATGATAGAAAAACTCATTTTGTTCAAAGGAAATGAGAATTATAATGGAAAATTGAAGATGTTTATATTATTTCAAGGAAAAAGAATAATAATAATAAGTGCATTACAGTTTAAACAGTACGTGGATAAAGATATCTTTAGTCCTCCTTTACGTCTTGCGGGTGTGAGTGTAAAAAAAAACACATTCTCACCCACACACACCCTCAAGATTAAGAAAGCTTCCACCCTACATTTTGCTATATTTTTATTCTATTTCTATATAAATAAGAAACGAATGAGTTCTTCTTGTAATAAAGAAATATTATTTATATAAAGTTAATTAATTTCAAATACTTCAATCTGATGAATATAATATTTATCTATTTAAAATCGACGAAGAATACACAAAACAGCATTGAACAAGTTAGAACGATTGACATGAATAATTTATGCACTCTGATAGTTATTAGCGTGATTAGAATGTTGACGAATTTTTTTTTGATATTATCAGATTTTAACAGAAATTAATGGCTGGATGTGTGTGTGTCAGAGCCATAAAAGTATATAATGTAAAAAAATACATAGTACGGCATAAAACATAACCAAAGAGTTTTTTTTCGATACGGAGAACTCGAATCTGAGATCTATTTAATCAAATAAATTATGACGGAACATACCCAGATGATTAAACGTTTTAGACCTCATCTTTTGGCCATGGATAGACTTCGATTAGCTATGAAAAGCCTCAGAAGGATTCATGCTCTCATGCCTTTACTCCCGAGAAATCCAATTTTTAAGATACATAAGAAATAAGCGAATAAAATGAAAAATTACTGTTTTTAAAGAAAAATAGAGTATTAGGATGAAAGAAGTCTTTTAATTTCGTATTCTTCTCGTGAAACCTGTTTTGAATTGAGAGTTACATCGAACCTCATCATTAGTATCTCCACTCATTGTTTATTAACCTATAGAGCACTGAAAATTCTTCATTTTATCGCTTTTATCACAATAAACCATAAAATAATGCATGATGAAAAAATGTTAGTGATACATTACTGATTATCTCACTCTGCATTTTCTTCGCTGACATATCATTATGATTTGGTGATGAACGTTATATCACATTCTTTCTTCCACGTTCAATTAATTTCATTCTCTTTCTTTTCTCTTTTGTGGGTAACTTATGCTATCTAGTCGTTTTTCTCTTCATTCCATCTTGTATACAATATACAAGTGAGATACGAACAAGCAGTTTATATCAGATTTTCTGGTAACTACTTCAAAATGATTAGTCGAGCAAATGCCATAAAATTTTTCACAAATCAAAGCATCCAACTTATTTTTGTCTGATGATTCGCACACTTCTGTCGCCACCAATACTATCACGAATCCTGAATGTGAAACAGGCAAGCTGCTGTGTGCTATACTTAAATCAGTTACCAATAGTCATTCACACTTCGTCGAAACAGAGACAACCCTCGATTATGAGTTGACTGACAATGAATTGATCAGTGATGTGGAGTGCGATGATGAAGACGAAGTTACGTACGGTCCTGATTGGACTGATGATGAAAAGAGTGAGGAGAATTTATACAAAGAATTTTCACTCCATTACATGACCAAGGCAGTTAATTTCTATGATGAGATTAATATAAGAACTGGGAAAACAAAGCGATGATGGGAAATAGTGAAACATAACTTTCGGTGTATTTCTGTTCGACTGTTGATTTTTAAAACTGCAAGAATACATCTGTTTAGTGTAAAAACATTCAATTTTGTAGTAACGTTGAGTAATAGATTTTTTTGTTTTTAAATTTTACACAAGAAACTTGAACAATAGTAATTAGTACACAATTAGTTAAATATAACAAAGAAGAAAAATAAATTACTTTTTAGTTTTCATTTCCTATATGAAAGACGCTAGATATTCCATTAACCACTTTAGTTTTTTCGCAGGAAAAGGTTGTCTAGTATATTCAGAGAGAAAGTTTATTTAGTATTTTCTCATCATAGTCCAGTAGCATTGAAGCATAAGATGGCTATAAAAACGAGTAAAAATTAAAAGTTACGATTCTATTTCTTCGACAACATTAAAAGTAACCGATTCTCATTTAGGAATTGTTTGATAGAATCTAACTTTGGTGGTATTTTCTTGACGAATATGTAAAAAGTGATTATTTAGTTTTCTGTGGCGAAAGGAATATTGAATTGATTGTGATTAGTATAGAAAGAGCTTTGGTTCCTAGTTTCTCATAACTCCAGTGTTTGTTTTCGTCAAAAAAAAGTAGAAAACACACGTTAGAAGTCAAATCAATAGTGATATCAGTTTGAGATTTGGCATGTCCTATCAAAAACTTTCATCGAAGAACTACAAAAGATGGTTTTGAAAAGAAAAACGAAAGTAATCATATAATATGTTGCTTTATTACACATTTCTAGTTGTTCAGCGACAGTTTTGAGGTTGAGGCCAATTTGAATAGTATCTTATATCTTGAGGGTGGTTGTGGGTGTGGGGTAGTGAGAGTGGGTGTGGGTGGGTGTGAGTGTGGGTGGAATGGGTGTGGGTTTGGCTATTTAGCTGACAGTCAAACCCACCCACCCACGCCCACACCCACACTCACCGACTCACACCCACCCCACACACACCCTTTGTGACAGCCACTTCGTATTTCTTCTCCATAACTAATATTTCTTTTTTCTAAGAATTATGTAATTCTTCGAAAATATGTATCCATAAATATGAACATGTCCTAATTTAAGTGCTACTTGTCTATACATAATATATCTCCAATAAATCATTCCGATGAAAGAAAACGACTAGTAAACATATATTCAACTCTATCATGTAACACTATTCTTACTTTCAATTTAGTCATATCAATTCATCAAAGAATCTCATAAAAGTTTTTTTTTCTACTTCTACATGTAGAAATAACACATTTATTAGCAAACTACGAAATATTAAATGTATAAACACAGAATAATCTAATCTTCTGTTAATAATTGAATAACATTTGAAATAGCATGATAACATAAAAGATTTTCTTTGTTTCGTTGTTGAGTTTTAACATCAAATAGAGCAGGTAATACATTACTACTACGAACAGCTACTTTGCCCTAGAAATTTAACGTAAAATTAAAATAAATCATTTGCATCTAAATTTGTACCTTTTGAGCATCAACAATTAGTGCCCACAAAGCTGTTAATCCAATATAAGCTGTATCTGATGTCTTTGAAACAACATGTGACATTATTGTTGGAACATATTTAGCTGAAATTAAGTAAAGTCTCAACATTTTCAAACTGAAAATATAAACACTTACATTCAGATACAATTCCTGCTTTATGTGTAGATGAAAAAGCTAAATTTCGAAGAATCAAAAGTGCTTGACGTTGTAAAACAGACGATGATGATGAATGAGCAATACGTATAAGAATAGCAAACATTTCTAAATATATTCAATGAAACAAAATCATTATAGATTTATTTTGTTTTTACCAGCATTTTTAAGTATACTAGTTTGTCCATCATTAAAAAATGTTATATTTATAATCACATCAAGAAAACGTCGATCATATCGATTTATATCACGTGATACACGTTCAAAATGATCAATAAATATTTGATAAAAATTTGATTTATAAACAATACTTCTTCCTTCAATTTCAGTTGAACAATTTTGTATGATATCAAATGCTATTTCAATTGTTTGATTTTTACTTGATGTACTATTATTAACTACAGATGATAACGCAGCTTTTGTTATAAGTCGAAGAACATAAGACAATAGATTTGATAATGGACGTTGTTGATCAGGTGTTTGAACAACAAATGAATTTGCCGATGGAAGAACTGTACTACATACACTAACACAACCTATTGAAATATATATAGAAAGCATGAAAATTCTTAATATGAAAAATAAAGAATGAATCTTTGCGATGTTTAGCAGTCAGTGTTGTTAAAAGAAGAAGAATAACATTTAATAATTGAACATCTACGATAGCCCAACACCAAAGTTGATGAAGAAATGGAACTAAACCATTTGCAGCAAGAATATCCTGAGTAAAAAAACACGTGTTATCTTTATATCGTACGTATAGATTTCAATTAAAAAACTTACTTTAGCAGAAGAACAATCATATGCAAGATTGTTAAGAATTGACGATACTTGAACACATTCATCAATTAGTGTATCATCCTAAATCAATAATTCAAAAATAATTAGCATTAATAAATGATTTACCTTGCTAACACATTTATCTGATTGAAGTGAGAAGAGAGTTAATTTTGTTTGAATACGTTTAAGATGATCAATTTGAGATTCAATAAAACCTTCTAGAAAAATTAAAAAAAGAGAAATTATCATTGATTATAAAATTATGTTTTCTTACTTTCAATAGCTTCTTGTTTAGCTGTTATACTTATATTTAATAATGATTTAATCATATTTGATACAGTTAATTTTAATGTATCATTCGATTCTGTATTCAGTCGATTTTCATATAATATTAACAATTGATCAAATATTTTTATTCCATTTTTATCCGATGATTGATCAAAAAAATCTTTCCACATATTTTTTTCTTGATCTAATGTACATTGTGCAATTGAAAGTGATAATAATTGAAGTATTATAGAAATAGCAACACTAATCGAACCATTAATCATTGTATGCAATGGTAAAGTAAGTATATCTTTAGAAAAGAAAAATAATATTTAGATTTCAAAAAAAAAATAGAAGTTTACTAAAAAGTGCTGAAGCATGTTGAACAATAGTATTATTTATTAATTGATGTAATGATGAGCATTGTTGAAGAAAAATATGAATAATTAAATGAGTAAGATTAATTTTGACTTGCCAGAAATTTTCCGATTGATTCGATTTATTTTCTGGAAAATAAGCAAGTAAAGAAATTAATTGAATCAAATTTTCATTATTAAATATTTCAGTGATAATATCTGTATTTGATTCAAATATAAGTCGTAAATATTGAGCAATTTTTGTATAAATATAAAACATATTATCAAGAAATAAGCGATATTCTTGTGGTGTTACATTCGTATTCATTTTAGATTTTAATGGACGAACATCAAAAAACTAAATAAAACAAAATGATTTTTCAATTCTTTTAATCAGATAAAAATATAAAATCTACGAAAGAAGTAATTTGATTAAATCTGTTGTATCATTATGAATTTCAAGCATATTTAAATTAAATAAAAATGAACATAAAGGAAGTGGCGCTTTTTCCATGGGCTACACCCTCCCTCCCGCGAGATTTTTTTTCTTCCAATTATTTTTTGGTAGAGACTCATGTGAGGATACATGATCATCATACCAGAACGTGGAGTTTTTCGGTCTTAGAGAAAAAAATCAATGGTTTAAGGATTAGGTCATGCTCGATAAAATCTTGACTATTTTATTATACCATACTCTATATCTCAGCTATAGTTGCATGAATAAGTACCAAATTTTTACTGCATATACAACCACTTATTCTCTACAAAATAAAATTAAAACCATCATATTCAATTACTCTATTGACGAGCACTGTCTATCATAAAAACTTGTTTTTTAACCCTAATTTTTGAGTGCATGATAAAGACTGTTTAATCTATAGCTCTACAAAGGTTCCGAATTGAGGGTGCGGGGTAGGTGTTGGTGTGGGGGCCCATTTTAAATAAGCAAAGGGCACTAACACTCACACACTGTTGTTTTATTGTTGTATATGATAATGAACTTATTATTGTGGATCGAGTAAAGTTCAATATTTATTTTAAGTTAAAAAAGAAAGTTTTGTTTTATTTATACTGATAATATTTTTTTGATAGGTATACATCCAACACGTAAGTGAAGTAACTAGCCGATTCGAATATTTCCACCGGCGATTCGTCTACGATGTGTCCCAGACGAGTTCCAAGTGCAACTCGACGATCTCTACCGAATGGTGTGCTCAGATTTTTCGTAGCTTAAAGTAAAATGATTCCGGTTTTGGTGGCGCCATCTCTCGACTAAAACATTTATTTTGAGTTACGAAAAACCTGAGCACACCATTCTATAGAACTAGTTGGGTTGTGCTTGGAAGAAGTATTGAAACGCGTCATAGGCGAATCGCTGACAACTTCACTTATGTACATCCAACAGCACCAGCAATGATAAACTGTGGTATAACTAAAGTAAGCTCATTTTTGTAAATTAATGTCTTACTAAATGATTTTATTTTAGGATGATCTTATTAATTTACAATTCAATATAATATTTGGTCAACATTATGCTTCATTTAAACATCTGTTCAACATAAATAATGACTACAAGAACAATAAAGTCATTTACCATATGGTTTATTCGTTATTTTGTATCTGGTACACTTTGCCGACAATCAGTTTGTCGACGCGATTTTACCGACAGGTACTTTTTGCCTGCAATTGCAATTTACTTACATTTTGCTGACAATTTGTTTTGTCATCATAATTAGGTGTACGTGTAATGATATTAAACATCCGCACCCACACCAACAATCAATTCAATTGAATACACCCACGAGTTTGGCATTTGACAACGAAGGAAGTTTATATGTTGCTGACTCATACAATGGTCGAGTCCAAAAATACGAAAAACTTTAAAATTAAAAATTGTTATTTAATTTGTTAAAGTTTTGTTTTTTGTTTTTGAAAAATAAACAAGAAGATATTAGTTTATGAAAAATCTTCAACAAAAATAAATAAAAATAAATTAAAAAGTTTCTATTAATAAGATAAATAAATTTGCTTTTAATTTTTAGAAAAAAATAGTAAATAGATATTTGCTATTTTTAATTTTAAACTGAAAAGTCAAAATGAATAAAATTAAAAGAATTTGAAAGGCAATTGAATTAGGAAAAACTTAGTTTTATAGAATAACGAAATCAAATATTTTTCACATTTACAAAAAAACCATGTAAATTAAGGGAAACACCTTTAAATGTAGATAAATAATTTTTTATTAGATTTCTCTTCGAAAAGAAAAATATTTCTGATGAAATCATTTTTATTTTTTTGATTTTCTTGTTTCTTGAAAGACACAGGATGAAGATGAATGAACATGAATGGAATTTATAGAAATAAAAATTATTTTAAGAAAATTTATTTTTTAAGAGAAAAAGCATCTTGAAGGTGTGAGTGTGAGTGCACCCAAAGAAGACACACCCACACGCACACCCTCAATTACCTGCAGATGCATAGAAAGATGTTATCAACCAAAATGAAGAAACAGTAATTGGACGAATGAGAAAAATAACAAATATTGATTATGATAACATGTATGTTTATCCCAATAATTATGAATTCGATTTGGAAAAAATATCGCCTACATTAATTCTTCCTGAAGCATCAGTTAAAATGGCATCGGAAACGGATCTGGTACACTTTGCCGACAATCTGTAAAGACAAAAGTGACAAAATTAATTTTTCAGAATTTATGGCTGCTGTTGCTGCTATAAATTCAAGTGATTGCGAAACACGACTACATCTGATTTGTGATAATAATTTTTTTGAAAACAATTTAACATGTTTTTCTTTATATTCAGATATTTTCTGTTTGTGTAAAGATTCACTTTTTTTTCATTTTCTCTTAATGTTTATTATTATATTTTTGTGAATAGATGGAACTATTTACTGATAAATGACGAAGATATTAGATAATGTTGGTATCTCTCATCTACTATTTTCCTTTTCTTTTTTCCTCTGCATATCTTTTAATTCATTATTTGTATAAATTAGCTGTTAACTTTGATCTTTATTAAATTGAAATAAAGAGAAACAAAAAAAACATTAGTTTATACATTA
>CAJNOI010000050.1:479507-567877 GCA_905250115.1 Adineta steineri | reverse complement strand
ACCCACACCCATCCTCAAGAATTGATCAATGCAGATATTATTTACATATAGCAAGCAGTAAATTTGTTTTATCATCATCAGGTAATAAAATGGATTGTTATCGTATTTGGGAAGCACTTTATCCTGGTCCAACACCAATTATTATAAATAAACGAATAAATTCAATTTTTCAACAACTTCCTGTACTTATTATTAATAATTATGAAGATTTGACTCTTCAATTATTAAAAGATTTTTATAATACTACGATACATCAAAAGTATGATTATTGACGTTTTGTATATAGGATATTGGCAAAATCAAATAAACACTCTTCGAAATTCTTTACAACCAATACGATTTCAATATACTTCTTTGAAACATTAATTTTATCTGTAAATGTAAAGCTAATAAAGAATATTTCAAACAATCGTTGATTGTTTTCATAATGTTCGATTTCAGAATGTACATAAGTAACAAATGTTATATGTCATTTATTTACTCAATTCATGTGGGCAAACGTAGATAGGAGGTGCTGTACTTAATCAATTCATGCAGATCGATGCTTGACAGTATATCCACTTGCATTTTTTTGATACATTATGTAACTTTCAATTTCCCATAAAATGGTAAACAAACCCTGAAAGAAAAACATTAAGCTTCAAAACCATATGTCGGTTACCTGGATACACTTTTTAGTGGTGATTCGTGACTATAACATATAATTTATATGATATCAGACCATCTCGTTCAGGAATATTTTCCTCACGTAAACATCATTATTAACTCGAATATTGCTCCCCAGCCATGTTGAATCGAAGTTTTATTAGTTACAAGAACAAAATATAAATTTAAGGGTAAAGGCGTGTTTATTTGACTTACCCTTAATTCAAGCTCATTCTCCACCAACAACCTCACTCACACACGATTTAATAAACAATTAATTCAGATCAAGCATTGTAATGAAGATCATGTCTAATCTATATCAGACATGAGATTGTTGGTGTGGATTGAAAATAAAAATAATCACACCTACATCCATACCATAATCTATAGTATTGATCTTGCAAGTGGATGTTTTAAGTAAGAATTTAACTCAATATATCTGATCCGCCTAAACAGAGCAATTCGTCAAAAGAAGTCTTGCAAATTAATTAATAAAATTAATTATGCATAGATTCCCGTCAAAAATCAAGAGAAAGGGAAAAAGCGCATAAGAAGTTGACTTGGCCCATTTTTGAGGATGAGTGTGCGGGTGTAGGCACTGTTCATTCTACATTCACATCCACCCACCCACCCATATCCACACGCCAACACTCACACTCACCGACCCATACCCACCCTCAGTTATTGTAAAAAAATAGAGATGCAATTTTCCTCTAACTCTCATTCATCTATTGATCAATGACAAGCAAAGAAATACTAGTTTCCACGATTTCATCGATACAAGTGAAGATCCGAAACCTTCCGAAAACACATCTTTTATATCAGCGTCGCAGCGTGGGGGCCGTGCAGCGCCCTTTGAAGAGCCGCGACCTATAGGCGTCTATGTGTACATAGAGGAATAACAGAAAACTTGAATAGTTTAAATAGTTCAAATAGTTGAATAGTTGGACAGTTGGAATAGTTAAATTCAACTTTTAGGTTTGACAGTACTGTCCCCTTACTCCACACCGATACCCACACACTACCCACACCCACACTCACACCCCTTAGTCTCCTTAACTGCTTAGTTTCTTGCTTTTTGTAGAAAGTGTGACTCATTTTTTTCAAAATTCAGTTCGAAATAAAAAAAAGACCATACATTCGAAAAAAGATAATAAAATATTATATGACTCAAGCATCTTTATTGTGCAAAATGGTCTTACGTATACATCGGAGTTTCATGATATCAGTCACAAAGCACAGAAAGATTTTTCCAATTTACATCACTGTTTGTTCTTTCTAAAAGATAAAGTATATTCTTGATGTGCGTAGTGATTCACAAACATGTTTGCTCTTCTCTCATAGGCAACATTGCGAAATCCTCTTGCAGTGCTGTATATAACACATAAATTTTTAGCATTTTACAGTGTTTCTTTTAGGCCAGCGAAATACAATAACAGTGGCACATACATCAAAAAGTAATATAACAACTATTTTCAAAAGAAGAATCGTAAGTAACGACTATTCATTCTTATTCGCCAAGAGAGCATTTTTGTAAGAGTGTAATGTTATGACTCATAACCAACATTCATCAACGTGATAAAATTTGAAGAGAACAGAAGAGAAGCCATTCTTTCGTAGGATCCAACTCATGTGCCTTCTGCTTATTTGCTAGACGCACTGTCACTGTACTATAGAAAGTTAACAACGATTGATTACTGAGAAATGTTTGTTTGTGATGAACTATCATAGTTTTGTGGTAGATAAGGAATATATTACAACTAATCGTTTCATAATCACATGGTAACACTTGTTTCGCAAAGTGAGATGCATTAAGATTGGGAAACCGAAAAATTTACGAGAGAATCTTCTCAGATGGCATCGATTATTTAACCTTATATAAATGTCACAAGGCGTTCTCAATGAAACTAACAGAGGCTAAAAAGTTTTCTTACTATAGGCTTCTGGAGCCTAATTATGGTCTTCACACCTTATTTTTGACCAACTTTTTTGATATTGAGGATAGAAAAAGTAATCGAGTTTTGACCTAAAATTTCGTCTCTGAAGAAGCCTAATCATCTTTAAAATATGCTGAAATTTTCAGCATAAGACTCTCACCCTAAACAAATTGTACCTATGAGCGACCAAATTTAATGATATTTGGAGGATATGTTGTGGTAAGAGGATGAGAGTAAGGGTAAAGTTAAGATCATTCATCATCATCCACAACCGTGCCCACAACTTCACATCTCTTTGAGTTGTCTTCGAATAGAAAATACAAAAGAGTTAGGGTATGTATAGTTTAGAGATTTTCAGCATTATTATTGTAGTGGTATCAATCGGCGTTTTATTTATATTTAGAACAAAAGTGACACCAAGACCCGTCAACGTCAACTAATCACCCAAGTCTGCGAATGGGGAATAGTCAAGGGCCACCGCGCTGCAACCAGACAGAAACCTATCTATATGCATTCAGGTATGGATCCGATGGCGTCCAGTTGCCAAGAACAATATCAGCCAACGATTTAAATAAGATAAGCGTTCGTATAAGAGACAACTTGTACGAAGCGAATACGGACAAGCGTGTTGAGATTGACGAGAGAAACTACGACACGGTGGCAGTAGGTGTAAACAACTCAAACGACACACTTATTGTGGCAGTCAACATAAAAGAGCGAAATGCGAATACGGAAAGTAAATCCGGCATTGAATATGGCCGATTTGGCATGAAAGAAGAGGACGTGATCGTTGTCGAGAGCACGTTAGCATCTTTGAACAAACATGGTTGCTATACAACACAGGTCATAACAACGAGACAAACGCCACAAACACCGCAGGAGAATGCCAAATCTCATGCCGAAATGCAAATATTGTCATATGCGCAAGAGAAAAATATAACCATAAGCAAAATAGGCATTAGCAAGCCACCGTGCAAAAATTGTGAAGAAAATCTAGAAAGCTCGAAAGTTGAACATGAACATGCGGAAGATGGTAATCAAAATCCAAAAAATTTCGAAGATCCACGTGCAATAAATACAAAACGTCTTGCTACCATTAAAAATTCTACATTTAAATGGGTGGTGCAGAACAGCTTGCCAAGAAATGCAAATGAGGTTAAAGAAGCAGCAAAGAAAAGTGCCGAGCTTCGCATGATGTTCAATTGTACTGTAAACAGTGCGACCCTACTCGATATGTATGACAACTACGACAGAGAAGCTTGGGCCAGACACGAGTCGTGCTTTGCCAATAAAGGTAGCTATCAGTCAGACAGGACATGGAGGAAAGGAGCTTATGCGCGTGCAGGTCTATATCAAGCTAGCACTGGCGGCAGCGTGATCGATGCTAGAGTAAACTTATTATGTGCATCGGCGAACGCTGAGGTTAGCATGGCTGGTGTGTCAGCTGGTTTTAAATTCATTCTAGCTAGTGTCGAGCTCAATGTAGGCCCAGTGCATCTTAGTTGTGGTCTAAAGGCTAGCACTGGATTTGCTGTTGGCGTAGATGGCATTGAAGTACAATTTCTAGGCACCGGGTTCACAGTTGGTCCCAAAAAGATTCGTCTGAGTATATCGGTTCTTGATCTGGAAATGAATCCTAATGCCGTCGTAGCTGCTTTATTCATATCCATTTCAAATGAATTCCATAGTGACTTTAAAGTAGACGACGACGACGTATTCAAATCGTTAATGTTCGCAATAGCCCAATTCCTCCATGGTGGTCCTCCACCACCACCAGCGGGGGCGTGTGCAGCAATAACAATAGAAAAACCACGAAAATCAGCGCCGATTGAACTAATGGTAGCCCAGCCAGTCAGACAACCGGAATGGCTAACTACGAAACAGCCAAAAACACAAACAACAAGCTCATCGTGGAATTTCAATATATTGGAATATTTGTTCCCAAAACAAAAGGAGCAGAACGTTTTAACTCATTGATAAACATTTTACATACATTTATATGAGCTAAGTCTATCTAGCTTGTTATAATGAATTTTCTCAAGTATAATCGTATGATATAACTCAGAAGAGGATTATGCCCAATTTTAAACAGATTATTTATAAACCAGAGATGAATATCAATTTTTTCAAACCATTAATATATAAGATTTTATGCTTGTTAAGTAATTGTTTCTAGTAAATCATCATGTAGGCATCTTGAGAGTGTGGGTGTGGGTGTTTGTGGGTGCGGATATGTGTATAGCCGTGACCTTCATGCATACCCGCCTACCCTTTTTACATCAAAAACTTTCAGAAAAAAGATAAAAAAATAATCTATGTATATATTAAGTAAATTGAGAGATTCAACAAAAAACATTATGCAGCATCATCTCAATGTTTTTTTTCATTTTTTTTGGATGCCTTTTAACAAGTGTATTTCAGATAATATATGTTTATAAAAGTGATCACAGAAAAAATTATCATTTATCCTTATTTTAAGCTCTGCGCGGATTAATTCTACATTCATTCTATTGTGACCAACCAACATTCATAGCGTCATTTCTGTTTATAATAATCAAATACGCATGACTTATTAGCTATTTATCATCCGCAATAGTAACAGTAATGAAACAAATAACAAGAATTGAATTTCATGATTATTATGGAAAAATGGACGTGTTAAATTTATTACAAAAAGTGTAGAAATCAGGAAAAACAAGAATTGAATAAATCACAAAAAACGTCTTTATTTTTGTCTTTTACTCTTCAACATACAAAATAAATATATATATATGTTTTTTTACATTTTAAGATTTAATTTCAATATTTTCTTTTTCTTCATCATCATGAGATTCGATTTGATTTGTAGTTAATTTTGATATTGGTCGATAATATTTCAATGCATTATTCCATTCATCACGTGGAAATCTCATATAAAAGGCAAATGTATCTTCATTCGTCATTTTTGTTTCAGTTAATTTTATCTATATATAAAGAAAGAAAAAATCTTAAATAAATATCTAAAATTAACGAACTTGAATAAAATTGACAATAAGATCCAGTGACATTTCCGTTTGAAGAATTGTTCGTGTTGCTTCACAATCATATGAACAAGCAATTAATGTTGGAAAAAGTATATCCATATATTTTGATTCAACAAAATAACGAAATGGTAAACATGATAATTGTTGTAATACAGTTGGTCGATTACCAAAAGCCAATCGACACTATTTAAAAAACAAAACAAAAGATGAATTTTTTTTATATTGAAATCAAAACTAACTTGATTATCTTGATTTAAAACTGAATAATAACCAATAAGAAGAATAATTTGATGTAATAATGTATCATTCATTGTTGTTTGTTGATTATGACAATATGCAAGAATATAATTAGCAACATGACGAAGTTGAAGTGAAATTGTTTCTTCACCGAGAATAGTCTAGAAAAAATAAACTTGTTTCGTTTTTCTTTTCAAATTAAAATTTTATTCAAACTTGAAATATATCAAGATCAAGTATTGCAATTGTATTTAATAAAATTAACGAATTATTCAGAATGATAAGTGTTTTTTCATGTAAAGTTATTGGACTATTATTATCATGCATTGTTTGGTTATTATTATTATTATTATTATTATTGTCAGTGTCATGAATAAGAATACCATAGAGTAAAGAAAAAATTTCACAGAAATTTGTTGTTTTCATTATACTCAATACTTGAGCTGGATCATTCACAGATTTTTTTGATGATTGACCAAATGGTGGTAGATATATTCTGTTAATTAGAGAAATACATATTCATTCTTTGATAAATACAATGAAAATTTTACTTTGGTCGAGAAAAATAAATCATTTGTTGTAAAAGATTAAGTAAATGAGTAATCATATCAGGTATACGTGATTTTGTTGTATTTACAATTGCTCTGGCTGAACGAAAGAATGCTGCTATCCGATCAAGTATAGCAATATTAGCCATATAACTAAATAAAATAATAATAAAAATTTCGTTTTGAAATCATTTTTTTTTGAAGAATACCTAATAAAATCAGTTAAACGACTTATAATTAATTTATCTTCATTAGTTTCAATTTCATGTTTTCGTATATCATTCATGACTGAATTGTACATTGTTATAAGACTAGCAAGTATTTCCGCTAGATTCGTTACTAAATCAATTTGAGCTAATTTTTCGCTTTCACTTTGATGATCATTATTAGATGTTGTTAAATCATCAATTTTTAAACCCTAGAAAAAAATGATTTTATTTAATCTAAAAAAATTGAACTTACAGTTAAATGTCGAACTAAACTTTCAACAAGTATTAAAATTTTACCACTATTTAATATATAAAGTGCATTATCTACATTATTATTTGTTGCCGCTCGATAAACTGATACAGTTAATGCAATAAGACTAAAAAAATTTCAATACATAATTATTTTATTTTACATATATATATAAAGTACCTTTCAGGTGCAAGTGGTGGTTTATGACATTCTGCACGTAATTCAATCAATTTTGTTAATGTTGTATAACCATTCAGACTAAAAAATACACGTTGTTCAAGGGGTGAATCCTGTAAGAAATGAATTCAAATAATATGTATATGTAAATAATTTTCAAAATAAAAACCTTTTCATAACTATGTATATCAAAAATTTTAACAAATTCAGTAAGAATTCGTTGACATGCTAGAAAATTTGTTGTATTCAATGGTTCTTTTCTTGTTGTTGTATTTAATGATTTTTCTAATTCATTTAAAAATCGTTGAATACTAAAATAAATATAATATCAAATTAAATTCTTAGATTTCTTCATACCGTGCTTTATGAGTTGACGTTAAATAGGGTCGTTGAGCATTTTCAGCTTCATATGCTGTTGAACTAAAAAAAATAATCAACATAATCGTATTTTCTATTGAATCTCTGTACCGTTGAGTCATTCGAAGACGTAATTTTTTTGCTCGTTTTTTCATAGTATGTTTTCGTTCTCGATTAAAAGCCATTTCTTGTCGTACAATATCATCATTAGTAACAGTAACAATACATTCTGTATTGAATGTATCCTACAATTTTATATTATTTTAAAATTAAGAAATTTTAAATTTAATCTATATTACAATATCTTCTTGTGTTGCTTGTTTTTTCATACGATTTTCATTCTTTTGATTTAATCGTTCAACTAATAATTGATTATGACGTGTACCACGTAAATGTGTATGTAAATGAAGATCAGACGCTAACTAAAAGAAGTATTTATGTCATTAATATTATAGAATATTTTAATAATCAAACTTACTAAAATATTACAGATTGTACAACATTTACGAGTTGCTATTATATCTTCTGATGTTGTTGTTTTATTATTATCATTTGTAGGGGAAACATGATGTTGATCTTCAGCACTTGGACCACGTAATACACTCATTTCAGTTGCTTTTCGACGAATTTCTTCAATTTGTGTCACGTGACGTCGAGTACCTTCTTCTTGCTAGAAATTAACAAAAAATTTCTATCTAAGAGAAATAAAAAAAGACAAACTTTTAATGCTAATTTTTTCTTTAATTCAACAGTTGTCGTTTTAAGATAAGCAACATGTTCAGCTCGTTTTTGTTGAAAAGTTCTATAAAATAATACTTCGATAATTTGCATAAAATACAAAAAGTTTACTTTTGTTTAGCAATAGCTGCTGTTTGTTTTTGTTTACGTTTTTCAATTAAATGTTGTTCAATCATTCGTTCTTTTGTTTTCCATTTTTCTTGCATTTGATTAAGACGTGTTTGTCGTAAAACTTCTAATTCTTTTCGACGATTTTCTGCAGCTAATTCACGTTGTTTATGTTCATCATGTTTCCGAACACGTTCATCTTCAAGATATTGTTTAAATTGTTCTTCTTTTTGATAACGTTCTTTTAATGTTTGTCGACGATTTTCTTGTTGCAGTAATTTAATAAATGCAATTTCTTGTCCTTTTAAATCTTCATCACCAGCTTTTTTCGCTTTTAATAATAATAAATATTGACGTTTTTCTTCTGCTCGATGCATTTTCATTTCAATTGTTGCTTTACGTGCTTTAATTAATTCTTCTTTCCATTGACGAACTTCATTTACCCGTTGAGTTAATTCACGCATTTTTCGTGCTCTTTCATCTCGTAAAATTTGACGTCGTTTAAATGCTCGTGCTAAATAAAAAAATCTATTTGATATAAAAACAAAAATAAGATTAATTTTCAATACCTTGACGTTCAGCTGCTTCATGAAGGGTTTCATTAATAGGTCTAGAGACAACAAAAAAACAAATGATTCGATAAATTTTTTTTGCGTAATAAATCATACCGAATACGTGATGGTGAAGAAAATTTTTTTTGTATACGAAGATTTTTTGTTCGAGATTTTCCATCAGGTTCAGAATCATTATCATCACGTAAAAGATCATTCGAACTTATAACTTTTTCATCACGATCATCGGGTAATGACATAAAATAACTCGACGTTTTAGTTGTCTAAATAAACAATGAGTTAAAATATTTAACACAAAAAAAAAATAATTTTTTTTACCGATAATTCACTTTCTTCTAATTCTGATCCATCATCATCACTAACATTATTTAACTGATGTTCAAGATCTTCTTATTCAGCCATTAATGAAGCAATTGTACGTTCTTGTTCAGCTTCTAATGCTGCAGTTAAAGATTCTTCTTGATCAAATGCATCAAATATTTGCTAAAACATCTTCTGAAGTCATACTTTGCTGTATAAGACGACTTGTTGACAATTGATGATGATATCGATGATGTCGATTAACATTAATTGATTCATCTCGAATATCTTTTTCATCATCAGCATCATCACCAGCTGTTTCATCTGTTAAAATACGTTTTGATGATAAAAAGAATTGATTTGCTGTATTTGGAACTAATGTCATTGTTGAATCATTAATAGCTGATGAAAATAATGATGGTAACGAAAGTAAACTTGAACTTTCAGTTGTTCTACGATGTTTCGTAGATTTTTGTCGTTTAAATCGATTTATATCGTTTGAATAATAATATGGAAAATTATTTACATTTAAATTTATATCACTGTTATGTAAACGTTTTTGTCGAGGTAACAAATCATTTGAAGAAAATATTTCATCTAATTTAAATGTATATAGAGAAAAGAAATTATTTATTCTTATTAAATTACCATTACATATTGATTGAGAATGTTCAAATGGTCTAAGAACAAAAAAAAAGAAAAGTTTTATTTCAATGGAATATGACTGAAAGACATTTTAGCAGAATAATGAGCAGGTATGAAAGCATATATATATATATTATATAAACAACCTGAAAGATGATATTTCTATCTCAAATGCTGATAGGGTTAATGATAAACTACGATAGGTTCTGAAAATTAATTAAAGATTTATCCAATTTAACACCCTAAAATTTTCTTACCGATTAGTTTTATCGTCAGAATTTTTTAAGAGTATTTCGAAATTTTTACAATATTGACTAAGATATTGTATAATTTCCTTAATAGAAATAAATAATTTTAAGTATAAAAATTAATAAGTTTTTTTGTATTTATTACTTGACATTGTAATGGATCTTGATCAGCTTCACATGTTTGATAAATTTGTTCAATAGATCGCTTTAAATTATCGAACAAAAATGTCCAATAGCGTGAACGGAAATCTGATGATGTTGAGTCACTATGACGAGATTGTGTATCATTATTTGAATTCCTGTTTATAATAAGACACATATATATGATGTATTACTAGCATCGGGAATTGATATCAATTTATTTTACCGATTCATATCTCGTAGTTACAGTTGTTATTGCTCTGGAGAAGAAATATCAATCATCTATAAATAAATAAAACATCCATGATTATCATTAACATAATTTATTTCAATCCAAAATAACTTTAATAGATGGATCTTGATTAGGAATGTTTTATTTTTTTTTCCGTTTATAATGAGCAACACAAAATACTAGAGTAGCACATAATCATTCATACTATTCGCAATGTACTGATACAAAAAAGAAAAGAAAAGAAAAGAAAGAAAACATTAGATCTGACTAGTCATCAGTATGCTGGAAAAGATTAGCTAATCCATGATCATCATCATTATTTGCATTTAAATTTTGATGATGTTATAAAACCGGATGAAGTGAACGTTTAGAAAAACGTATTAATGGTGGTAAATCACTTAATGCTAATGGTTCACGTTTAAACATTTGTACAACATTTTGACCCATTGATGGTTGTACTAAATGTTTTAAAATATCTCGTTTTTGTTTATCATTTAATGGTTTTCCATTGTTTTGCTTTTGCATTTTATCACGATAATTATTTACTTGTTCATTATTAACATCAGGTATTTCCATAAGAATACTATCAAATAAATTTGTTGATGTTTGTTGAAATGTTTCATACATCAATATAACTAATGAAAGTAAAATACAAACAAGTGGTTTATTATCACTATGAATTTTAAGTGCACATAATATATAAATATAAAGTTGTCGTATCAAAGCATTATTACCATTTCCTAATAAAGAAAGATGTTTAATTAATGGTTGACATATATTTGACATTTTTGTCATTATTGATGTATCTGGCCATGAAAGTCCATCGAATAGAATTAATAAACAATATTGACAAATTATTGATGAATATTGTAAAAGTTTTAAACCTAATTCACTTGGAATTGGAAGATTATGAGCATGTATCACTAGTTTACGTAATGAATTATCACCAAGATTTTGTTCATCAGTAGTCATCGTTTCATCCATACTTGTTTCACCTACATCATTATTATTATTTTAGCGTGTTAACAAAACTTTGATTAAATCAATAAAATCACGAGTTAAATAACATGTTACCTATTAAGAGATAAAATTAGAGCAAAAAAAACTAATCTACAATTTTATTACTTGTTCTTCAATAACTTCTTCTTCACATCGATCTTGTGTTTGATAAATATCTTCATTATTTTCATGAACATTTCCATTTGTTACTTTCATACTTTGTCGTTCAGTAATTATTTTCCATTTATCTTTTAATTTTGTATACATAAATGGAAGTAATGATTCCAAGATAGGAATAAGTATTGTATTTGTTGGACAATGTCGAACAAATGGTAAGAAACAATTACGAATTATATTTCGTAAACGAAATTCTAGTAAATGATCAAGTGATGAAAATAATGTTGTACCTATTATATATAATGAATCATTAAATTGATATAAATCAGGTTTTAATGTAAAATAAGTTCCAATTAATATTTGTAAACGATCAACAAATGAAGGAAATCGATTATGTAAACGACGATCATTTGCAGATAAACCTAATGAATTTGTTTGAATTGATGATAAGATATTAATTTCATCATTATTTTCTTGTTGAAGATAAACTGCTTTTTCAGCATCGGTCATTGTTGAAAAAAATGAAAATGTTGTTTGTACTATTGGAGAATTTGGTGAATGTAATGTATGACAATAAGTTAATAATTTAAATAATGAATTTGTTAACTGAATGAATGCAGGTGATTCTGGATTACTAATAAAAATAATACCTTCGAAATTTTCTTGATAACCACCATTCGAACATATCGATGAATCTGTTGGAAATGTTATACGTCGTATAAACATACATCAAATGATATATATAGATATTTACTATCTGATGTTTTTGTTAATTCAATATAATCAATAAAACTTTGTAAATCATTAACATTTGTATTAAATTTCGTTAATATTTCAGCAAAAGGTTGAACAAGTTCATTAATTAAAATAGCTTGCTGTTGAAATGATTCAAAATGATTTAATAATATCGCTAAACATTCAACTAAGACACTCCATTGCCAACCAGCAAGTTTAATATGTTGTTCCAAAGATGTTTATTGTCAAACTAAATTTTGTGTCATTATTTTTTGCAAAAAAAAAGATATTTGATAAATAAAGTATATTTTATTAGAGACAAATCGTTTAAGATATTTTATAAGTGATAATCTAAGTAAAATGATGATATGATCAAGAAGAAAACCTATATAGATTGTTAATCTCTTTAATTTCATCATATTCTATTTATGAATAAGATTTCATTCTAAAAATTTTTATTTATTTTGATTGTTCCTTTCATCAAATATTTAATATTTTCAAAATATTATTTTTGAGTTGATACACAAATCGACGATCTTGTTCTATTCTTTCGAGGTTCTTGCTTTTCTTGATTTTCAGGCACGATTCTTTTTCTATTCGTTACATTCAAGACTCTTGTCTTTCTTAAAGATTCTTCTAGATCGAATCTTGTCTGATGAGGCAAGAAATTCTTCTCCAGATAAGATTCTTATTCACTTGTCTTCTTGCCTGATTCTTGTTTTCTTTGAATTCTTATCTGATTCTTATCTTTCTTGGTTTCTTGTCTGCTTCTGACTTCTTAGGCTTCTTACCTGATTCTGATCATATTGAGCAAGTCTTTTCTAAGTTCTTGATACCTTTTTCATATCGTTTTATTACATGCTTGTCACATCATATACAAAAAAAGTAAAAGAACAAAAAAATACTTTAAATTTTACATATTCTTGAAGTAGTTTTAGTTTTTAACATGAAAAACAATAAAAAAAAGTACTTTTATTTATTTTTTTTAAATTTTACCTATACCAAAAGGATTATTAAACAATAATTTTTTAAATGAATCAATATTTCCTTCGTCAATTATATGTAATACTTTTATCGATGTGCAAAAATATACAAAAAAATAAAATCTAGAAATAGGAATTTGCATTTTATTGATTTATTATTTGATAGATATAAATAATAGTTAAAATACTTACTTGGATTTTGTGGTCTCGATGGTTCATCATCATCACTGATTTCTTTTAAATAAATAATATTTAATCCACCTCGATGATTGAATAGATCAGCTACAATTTTAAATATTGTTCCAGGCATTAAAATCACTTCATTTTCAATTGAATAATTTGTATATGATGAAATTGATTTTCCATTTGAGCATTCAATAATAAATAATGTACTTGAAGAAGATTTGTTAAGGAATGAAGAAATAACATCAATAGATATTGAACATGAACTTATACTCCACCAAATAATTTTTTGATCTTTTTTACAACTTTTAGTAACATCTTTACCAATACCACGCCAAACAATTCCTTTAAAGTTAGGTAATTTTGATGTTGCAGATTCTAAAAGTTTTAAATATCCAAACAATGGACGAACTTTTAATCGATCTTCTAGGCGAAGTATTTGATTTAAAATTTGATAAATATTTGAATTATCAGACATTTCCATAGTATAAATATAAATTGCAGCAGATTCATCTTTTGTTAAATTATGATCATTTGGATATGTACGAAATGCTTTAGCTATTTTAGCAAAACGATTTATGTCTTCAATAGAATCCTGTAATTTCTTTTTATTTGCATAAAAACTGCGATCATTCGATCCTAACAGTACATAAGAAAGCGAAAGAAAAAGTAAAAAACACATTATATAGATTATGATAAACGACTACATGAAAAGCAACAAAGTTATAATAGAACAAAAACTAAACTAAAGTGAGAAGTTACACATGATGATAATAATGAGAAAAGAAAAGAAACAACTTAACATCATCTTGTAATGTATTCATGGCTTCTTCAAGAGATAATAGTTTGCAAGTACGATAGCCATTACATGCTGGTAAGCGTTTGTTTACTACTTCAATATCCGTACAATGATTTCTTGGAGTACTCATCATGATTAATTAATTATTGAAATGGTTTTTGATTGAATGATGAACTAAATAAGAAAAAAGTATGACAAATTTAATTTGAATTTTATCATATCTATATATTAAATGAACAATTAAATTATATTTTCTTCATTATATTTGAGAGCATCGATGATTAAAGTTATTTTATAATTTTTTTATTCTTTTAATTTCATTATATCTTAGTGAGATACGAAGCCTAAGTCTATGAAATAAATATACCATACTTTTGTACTTGAGAAATCTTATAGTACATCAAAGTAGTTCTGCATAACTTAAGTTTTATAGATAAAATATTTCTCAACTTAATTTAGTTGAGATAATTATATAATCAAGTTTTATAGGAAGACCAAGTGTTTGTTTATAAAAATTCTATTCTATTTTCAATTCGGATCATTTCAATTTAGTTTTGTATCCTATATATATATCTTTACAAAAATGAATTTTCTTGTAAATTGTAAGGGTCAGAAAAAAATCTAGGACAATTCTACTTAAGTCTATACACATAATGTTGTATAATAATAGAAACTTTTGTAAAACATGAATTAAAAGGAGTGTTGAATGTTTAAGAGTAGAAACCCTACCCATCTTCCCTCTCTCCCTCAGATCGTAACAGGCATTATTAATTAACATGAATTAAGTAGCATTAAGTATGTGTCATCAATCAAGTAATATGAACTGATTATTAATAACTAATTTATATGATTTAATTCTCAATAATTAATATCATAGATCGTGGCAAACATTATTGATTCATACAAATTGATTTTGCAGTAGTGATTTCGTATTTCACATTTTTAATTCCCAAAGGATTATGATGAAAGCTTTTTTTATCTGTATAAAAATTTTACAAAGGGAGGATGTATGTGGGACTAAAGAAGATACACGCATAACCACAACAACCTACACGTCGCACTCACACCCAGACTCTTGTTCGTGAAGAAAGAATAAAAGTGACTTACTGGATGCTCCTTGATTGTTCACCAGGTCGAATAATCCGGCTCGGAAACAGCAGATTTCATGAAAACAATGTTCCCGTTGAACGGATGCGGTCACCGGAAGCAATTCCAAGGTCAAATTCTTGGCATTTTCCGACGGAATTCCTGACAAAAACGGTCGCTTTCCTCGGGGATTTCGTCGGAAATTTATGGAATCCTACTTCAGGAACCATCGTCCTGGGTATAACATCTATATTATGTTATGACTATAATATAGCAGACCATGTGTGATTGGTATATATATTATATTTTACGTTTTATATTTATTTTTCTATTCAAGGTACCAATAAGAACGCAAGAAAAGAAAATATTTTATTTATGGTTTATATGAATAGAATTGGAAAGCAAACAATTTAACTTTTGTGAAACACGATTTGAAACGAGCGTCTAAATGTTAAGAGAGAGAAATTTGGACCCACGTTCCACATAGACGCGATCGACAAGACACCACAGACGTGACTCATACATGTTCTTTTGACCTCGTCACAGACATGTCCAAATAGGGTATCATAGTTTGTTGCAATTGTTATAAGATAATATAAATCAATCTTTCTGTTTCTTGTTTTGTTAACTTTAAACGAATCATA
This sequence comes from Adineta steineri, assembly GCA_905250115.1. Lineage (NCBI taxonomy): Eukaryota > Metazoa > Rotifera > Eurotatoria > Adinetida > Adinetidae > Adineta > Adineta steineri. The sequence goes on along the minus strand of CAJNOI010000050.1, from coordinate 551,964 downwards.
CAGATACAAAAAAAAATATTAATAATAGCAATAACAACAACAACAGCAGCAATCAAAGAAAAAAATTGATACACGCTCGCCTATGCATTGTACAAAATATATGGAAAAGAAAAAAAAAGAAACTAATAATAAATATTTATCATTGTCTTTTTTTTGTTTTTTGATTAGTATTTTTCCAACCACGAGGTGCTTCATCATCACCAAAACTTTCATCATCAGAATCAGCTTCACGTCGTTTACCTAATATGAGATCACGCAATTTTTGACTACTTGATGAATCTGAATCATAATCATAGCCTTCATCATCATTTTGTTTATCTATTGTTGTAGTTGGAGTTGCTGTTGTTGTTGTTGCTGCTGCAGTTGTTATTGGAGAAAATGATGATGTTCGTTGTTGTTTTTTTGGACGAGCTTGTACATCGTTTGAATCATCATCATCATCATCATCTTCGTCTTCATCATCGTTACAAAAATCATTAACTTCTTTTTCCATATCAGATAATTCATCAACACTCATGCTGAAATTATATTGTCTTGCTGTTTCTGCTGCTGCTGCTCCTGCTGTTGTTGTTGCTGTTTGTTCATCTTCTTCAATTATATTACTGGGCATATCACTAGTTGATGGTAGTTCAGGAGTACGAGCACGTTTTAGGGATGATTTTGAAAATTTACTGACTGTTGAACTTGAAACTTGTTCATCATTAGAAGGATTTTCAGTCTTAAAGAGAAAGAAAAAATTAATAATTTCTCATTAATATAGGTTATTACCTTTTGTTTCATTGAAGATATTCGATCATTTCCATTATTAGAATCATTATACACTATAAAATATAATTTCAAATTTTTATAATTATATTTTATTTTCTGTAAAAAAAAAGATTTACTCATTCTAGGTGTTTCTTTTGTAAATAATCTTGATTTTTTTACATCATAATTTGAATGTAAAATATAATTCTCTTCTGCTCTTCGTTCCCATTGTTCATAACAATCAATTAACCATTCAGGTGTAACAACATGAATATTATATTTGATAGCACTTTCAACTTTAGATGTTCGTTTGCCTGCAATAACATGTGTTGTTAAACAATGTCCATTATCGCTTATTTGTAAATCTTGTGTAACAGTTGCACCTAAAGCTCGTGCAAGAATAGTTGCACGATGTTTTTCTAATGGATAACCTTGTGGCATAAGATGAGAAAAACAAACTGAAACATTTTTAAGTACTTGTCGACGTATATCTGGTAAAATTTGTTTTAAATCAGGCATATCACGTGTTTTATCTTGTGTCCATTGATCATAGGATGCGTAAAAATCAGTATGAATACGTTTTAAAATTATTTCTAATTGCCGTAAATAAATATCACTATCAACAGTAATATTTGGATCAGTTGTCACCGGAATATTTATGGTATCTGTTTGTTCATTATTATTATCATTTTGTTCTTTTAATTTTTTACTTGTTTCATCACTATCCATTCTTTCATTGGTATTATTATTATTATCATCGTCATCATCATCAAGTTTTCTTTTTTCACCTCTCTGCAAGAGATCTTGATGGCCTTCCTCTGTTGTTCGTTCTTTTAGTGCATTACTATTCTTTTCTGCACGTTCTTCAACAATATGTTCACTATTTTCTAATTGTTCTTCAAATTCTTTTTCACTTATTGGTGGAATTAATTGTTCACTTGGAATAGGTGGAGATGGAAGATGTACATCATTAATATCACCAACATCTTTAAACCATACATATGGTTTAACATGTACAAGATTTCGTGCATAATTCCAAACATCTTCACGATCATCAATAATACAAACCATTGAATCACCACATGGAAATAAAGCGCTATACACCAAGAAAAATAAAAATTAAATATTGATTAATAGAAAATTAAAATTTACCCTAAATTAGCTGTTTTACGTGTTGGATCAAAACATTCATTACGTGATAAAATTCTATGATAAAAAAATGTTTTATTTGGATCAATTAAATTTGCCATTGTATGAGCATAGACACGTTCACCAAAAGTAACAATATGAAATTGATAATATGGTAAGAGATTAGCAAGAAATTCTTTTACACCGGGACGTAATTTTGTATAGAATCTTTGTGATGATTGAGTACTTAATTGATAAGCAATGACATCCTATTCAATAACAAAAAACAGAATTGAATTGAATTGAATTTTTGAGAACAAATATACAGGTGAATATGGAAAGTAATTGCTTGAATTCGTTGTATGAAGAAGTGTTTGATCAAGATCAACAAGTAAATCAAGTTTTCGTTCGCGAAGTAGCCGATCACGTTCTTCAATACTATATTTTTCGGCCATCTAGACAATGATAAAATAATAAATTTATAAAAGAAAAAACACAGCAAACTTCTGGTGTAATTCTTAATTCTGGTACAGCATGTTCCATTGAAACTGTTGTTGCTGTTCTCATCATACTTGTTGATGATGATAGAGATGTATCAAATAATGGATCTGCAACAGAATTTCGTGATGATATCATTTCCATTCTATCTTTTAACCTTTACAAAAAAAGAAAACATAATGAAATGATATATTGCTTTGTTTTTAAATATTCATTTTACTGATTTAAATCAGCTCCACAATCACAACATAAATTTTTGAATGTTATCGTATGAAGACATTCTTCATATTCCAAAATAATTGAACTAAATTATTAAAAAAAATATTTTCAAAAATAATAACAACAAAAAAGAATTTACCCATATGATAAAGTATCCCATTCATGAATATATAATTTTGTTACTGTTCCCAATACAGTAGATAAAAATGGTTCCTTTTTGCCATCTATACGTTACATAAATAAAAAAAAAGAAAATTTTTGCTACAACCGAATAAGTGAACTACTTCGAATTAATTTTATCCCTTATCGATTTACTATTCTTTTTTTTGATAAAGGAATCTTATTCACGTTAAAATTCAGAGGAGTTCACTATACCCGGATGATCAGTATCGACCATTGTAAATATCGTTTCATTTTTTGTTAATCGGTGATTTTCTTTAGCAAATACTTTTGTTACTTGAACCGATTTATTTAAAGAAAATTTAATTTTTTTTGTATTGTTATTATTATTGTTATTGTTTCCAACATTTGTACTTCCGTTTTTGCTCATTGTATACAAGAAAATATTTGAATAATTATCTGCAATAATAAAATCGATGTTTAAGCACCATGAAAACTTCGTTTTTATTAATTATTATTAAAGCATATGCATATCAAGCAAAGAATAGAAAAAGAAAACAGATATAGGAAGAAAGAAAAAAAGGAAAGAAACAAAATGAATAATCAAGCAACAATGTTTCATAATTGACAATGATAAATCTGCAATCAGAACGAGTACATCATTCATTAAAAAAAAAAGAGAAAAGACATAAATAAATAATGTTGTTCTTCATTAAAAGATATCTAAATCTGATTTTTGTTTTTGTTGATTGCATATATGCTTGTTTTAAGGAAGACAGACAATAGTGTATAAAACAAAATGATTAAATAATAAAAAAAAAAGAAGGAAGAAGGGTGACTAGAGAAAAAAAGAGAAAGGGATTTATCTGCTGGATATGTCGACTACTTGTAAAAAAAAATAAAGAAACTAATTTGATTCTCTGAAGATAAAAAAGAAAAAGTTAAACAAAAATGTTTGTTGCAAGAGGTTTTTTCGGTGCTTGTTTTTGTTGTTGTTGTTGACCAAGAGAAAATGCATTTTGTTTTTCAAGATCACGAGGTGGATTCTTATGTTTTGACCACGCATGAAAACATTTACGAAATTCAATTGGCTCTGAATTTTTAACAGTTAAACGTAATTTACGTGGTCGATCAGGTTCACGTGTGCGTAAATGTTGAATATAAAGCTAAATATAAAAATAGAATTAATATTATCAACTTATAGTAAACAATTTACGCACTTCAGCACTTTTAGCTGCAAATTTAACTTCAATAATACTAGCTGTTGGTCCTTTCCATAGAAAAACATATGTTCCAGTATCTAATAACATGCAATCATCATCAAGTAAATCATCCTAAAATTAATCATAAATATTTTAAAATGAAATAAATTTTTCAATAAAAATTTTACTTGACAAAAATCTGCATATTTTTCAGTAACAACAAAATATCCATTTTCATTCGAACATTTAAATAAACGCATATAACGCATATAATCTGCTGTCTAGAATCATATAAGAAAATATAAAAAAGAAAATAAAAATTATTCCACCACATACTGTATCATATGCTAATCGATCACCTAAACCAACCCAAAAGAAATTTTCCGGTTCATTACCCTCATTAATTACTTGAATTGTATATGTATCCTATTAAAACATCATTTAATAAAATAAATGTTTATGTAGTTTTTTTGTTTCTTACATTATACATTTCATTGGCAATTTCTTGTACGAGTAAAGCATCATCAGGATGAACATTATTGCCAACCCACACATACACAATTCCAATAATATCTCCTGAATCAAGGGGTACAGTAACAATATAACTAAGAAAAAGGAAAAAGAATTTTTTTAATTTAATTATAATATTTTTTTAATATACCAAAATTCTGAACATAAATTTGCTGATGTTGCTTCAACTTGAATACAACGTGTCATGATTGTTGAATAACACCAACGTATATGATACATTTGTGTATGTGTTAAACGTTGTATAGGCATTTGTATACGTTGAGCTGTTGTACGACGTTTACCATTATGTATAACAAATTTTCGATTAAAATGTGCCATAAATCTTTGATTTTCTTGTTGTTGAATTAATTGAACAATTTCAAAATCTCCAAGTACATCAATTAATTCTTGTTTGAAACTATAACAAGGTATCTCTATATATTTTTAATTTTAAATTAAGAGATCATACGTGTAATTAAATGATAACCAAGCTGTATTGTTTGCACTTCTTCCTTGCCAGAAATAGACAATACGTTCAGTATCAGAATCTTTTATTTCATCTTCAAGTTCACTTGTATCGATACTTTCATCTTCACTTGGTAATAAATATCGAGCAACAAATAAATATGAATCTTGTGAATAAAATTGTCCTTAAAGAAATAAAGTTTTTTTTCAGAAAAGATAAGAATTATATTTGAATTACCTCGTTCATCATCAGGTAGTTTAACAAATTTTTTATTTTCATAAACAAACATAGAAAATGGTTGAAGTAAAAATATATTCCAATCTTCTAAAGCTTCCTGAGCTGCTGTACGTGACTGCCATGGAGGACGATTTTTGAATAAAGCTGTTAGATTTGTTTTCATTTCATTTTCTTGAAGAATTTTCTATAAAACAAAAAAAAAATTAATGTTATTTTCTTATATAAGAATATCATCAATACAAACCTTCATATCAGCACCCTTTCTTGTTACATTCTCTGCTGTACGAGTAAAATCAACAGCTAATACATCATCCCAAGCATCAAATTTAGATTTAAATACTTGTGTTTCGACTCTAAAAAAGTTATTTAAATTTAATATTAATAGAATAAAATAATCTTAAATATACCCTTCAAGTGTTTTTGTAATAGATGCATGAGCTGGTCGTTTAATCATTGCTAATAATTCAACTGCTAAACGTGTTGCTGCCATTCGAACAAGTCGTGCTGATTTTTTTCCAATCCTAAATATACAATTTTTGTTTTTATTAAATATTATTTTATTCCTTTTTACCAAACAAATAGTTCTGTATAGCAATCAAGAATATATATATTTCTTGTATGAAGTAATTCTTTCTTAAGAGCACCACCTGGTTCAAGTTCAACTAAAAGAAAAACAAATAATAGGAATAATATTTAAATACAATTAACTAACCTTGAGGTAATTCGATAAATTCTTGTCCAAGATCAACTTTATAAAGAATAGATCTCGATGGTATAAAATCATCTGGAACACTATTGACTAATTGATAATTAGCTGGTTTACCACCTAATTCTTTCCAAAATGCATCTGTTTCATCACCTTGATTTATTTGTATTAATTCACTAAGACCTTTTCTTTCACTTTTATTAATTTTTTCAACAAACAATCTAAATTAGATCAATATGCAATTTTCATTTGACAAAACCTTAAATCAATTATTTCCTACCTTGTTTTAGCTTTTGTCATATTATGACATTTTTTTCCAGTCCATATATAAATTTTTGGTCCAATATCAAGAAAAAGTACATAACGAGGATCAAGAGATGTTGCACTAACTGCTACAAGTTCAACATGTAATTTTTGTGTACCACTTGCACGATAGAAACGTGTTGGATGTTCCTAATAAAATATCATTTATATTATATTTGAATATCTAACAAAAATTGAAGTATTCTTACAATATCTCGTACAACCCAAAATCCAGTTTCTGTTCGAGCACCATCAATAACACGCAAATGATTATTAAATAAAGCTAAGAATTCTTCTGATTCATCTGTTTGTTCTTCACGTTGAGTTCGACATGATGCGCCAAGCATATTACGTAGGTTAACTGCATGCATAGCTGCACATGCTTGTTTATCCAACTAAATATTTAAAACAAAAAACATTTTCAAAAAATTTTTATTCATTTATTGAAATGTTTACCGTTGCATCTTTTCCAATCCAAAAATAGATATTCCAATCCATAGTTCCTGATAATTCAACCATAGAATGTAATACAATATAACAATCACCTGTATAAAATGTTCCATTTAATTGACGTTCTAATTGTTTTGGAAGAAAATTTTCAATTTCCCAACATGTTATACCAGCTATATGACCAACAGCTTCATCGAAAAATTCAGTATAATTTAATTGTGGTCGTTCAATTTGTTCATCCCAACGACGACCAGCAATTTCTTCATCATCATTATAATGTCCATTATTCATCATATTAGAATCAAGTGCATGTTTACGTTTAGCTGTTTCACGCATACCACGTAAAACAGTTTCCGACGAGCCACCACTTCCTACTGGATTTCGTTGTTCAGGTTTATTTAAACGACGAATACGTGCTGCACGTTTCTGTTGCATATCTGTGTTAGCAACCGGTTGTTCAGGTGCAACTTGACCAGCTAATTTTAATTGATTAGCAAGAGAAAAATCAATATTATAAAATGCTGGACCAGAACCTTTTTGACATTCTTTAGGTTTTGGTGGCATAACGAAATCAGGATTGTCACTAACATCAAGTTCCTAAATAGAGAGTTGGATGTAATTGATAATCCAATCATTTTATTAATCTGGTATTATTTTACATTACTTTTCATATATTTTAATATCCTTCATTATTAAGAAGCGTGAAAGGTGACAGAATAAGTGTCTCTGACGTATGTATACAGTTTGTCAAACATCAAAATCAGTTATTTTTATTCTTTAGATAATGTCAAAAAATATCAATTAAATGAGCTTTCCTTAACCTTCAAGTGTCTAGACACTTAGTGTATATACAAGGGTCATTTTAACGGATATTTTGAAAAGAAAAAATATCACTGTAGTTGAAGGTCTTTCTGTTTCACTATCTGAACTCAAAATAAAAATTTGACAGAAAATCTTCAAATGCTTACTTTTAATTGTAAAAAATGAATGGCTTCCGGTAATGTTAATAATCGATTTTTATTTAAATTCAATACTTTTAAACTTCCTAATCGACAAAGTGCATCTGGTATTGTTTCTAAATTATTATCAGCAGCACTAAATACTTCAAGTTGTTCAAGATTAAATATTCCTCTTGGTAAACCATGTAAATTAATTTGATTGCTATTTAAATAAAGACGTCGTAATTTTGTACAACGCATTAATTGTTGAGGAAGACTTTTAAGTTTATTTCGACATATATGAAGAATTTCAAGTTGAGGCCAACCATCTATTATATAAGAAAATTTTATATTCAATTAATTCAAATATTTAATTCTAACCTGATTGACCAGTTAATTCAATTATTTGATTATCATTTAAATTCAATCGTTTAAGTGCTTTTAATTTATATACAACATCCGGTACGGCCGGAAGATCATTTGCTGATAAATCAAGATCTAATTAATTAATTAAATAAGATTTTTTGATATGTATATAAAAATAATATCATACCAGAAAGATTTGGTAACTGTTCAAGTATGGCTGGAACATTATTTAATGTTCTTTTTGTATTACTCAAATGAAGAGTTTCAAGTGAATGCATGGATGATAATTGTCTATTAAAAAACAGTTTTTTTCGTCTTCTTAATTATTAATATTATTCTTTTTACCTCAATTGTGCAGTAACAAGTGGATTATTATTTAATATTAATACTTGCAATGATGTTAATCGACGCATTTGTGCTGGTAATGTGTCTAAAATAATAATGATATTATATGTAAAAAGAATAAATTATTTTCTTACCAATTTTATTATCACTTAAATTAAGATGAACTAATTCAAAAAGTGAAACAAATACATGATTAGGAATTTGTTCAATACTAAAAAATAGATGTGAAAACAGATCTTTTTTCTCCTATATTTTAAACATACTGATTTGATGAAAGATTAAGTACAATAAGACCTTTCGCATTTTCAATATCTTTTGGAAATGCTTGTAAATCATTATGACTTAAATCAAGTATTGATAAATCAGGAATATCAAATAAACGTGCTGATATTTGTGTATTTGATACATGATTATCTCGTAATGATAATGAACGTAATGATGTTAAATCATTTAAACATAATGGTACATCACGTAAATCATTATGTGCTAAACTTAATTTTTCCTACAAAAATTTCGTTTATATAATAATACAAATGCGAATTAAGCAAAAAAAACATACAAGTGATTTTAAATTTCCAATAAATTCTGGTAAACGGCTAACATTTGTTCGATTTAATTCTAGCCAACGTAAATTACACATCTCTTGTATTGGTACTGGAAATTGTTGAACATTCTTAACGAAAAAAACAAAATTTTTTGTTTAAAACGAATAAATAAACTACGAAATTTTCATACTCCAAATGCATTTTTCGATAAATCCAATCCATAAATATAAGGTAGAAGAACCGAAGGAGCCATTTTGTAATAAAAGAAATTAATAAAAAAGGAATAAGTATATATATTGTCCTTCCATTGAATGATTCATTCGATAGGTTATAATTTGTTTTCGAATAGTTTGTCGCTATATGTCAATTGATATCTCTACCAATAATAAAACAGAACAAATGTTTATTTGTTCTATGATAACGAACATGATCATTTAATGATTTCGTTTTTACATTGATAATGCTATCTTTACTTGAAGTTAAAAGCAAAGTAAGAAATTATTCTTTAAATTGAAATTTATAAATTTATAGAAATTATTTTAGTTTGGTGCTGAATTTCGTCGATTTGAATTAGATAGAAAAATTCCAATAAAATTTGATGATTTTTATAAATTAATTGAAGATTTACATGGATTACAAAATATTGCATTTCATATAACTTATCTAGATAAAGATGGAGAATTACTTTCGATTAATAATGATACTATTATTGAACATATTTTACGAGTTTATTCAGGTTTATTAAGAATATTTGTACAACGAAAAGGTAAAGAAAATAGATAAACTTATAACATTCGGGATCTTACTCTTGAAAGTATATCTCAAGTGATGTATTATTTAGAGCGTGAAAGCTAAAAAAACCCTTCGCAAATAACACCCACTTGAAGTGCATGAATAGAAATATCAAGCGATGAAAGTCAATAAAAAAAACTCAAGACGTATTTACAACATCTGACTTTTTTTCCGTAGATAAATTCTAATGAAAATATTTATTGTAAAACGAAAATACTTTACCCATAAATTGAAATTTTTTTAACATAATACTAAATGAAAATATTTGTTCTTTGTCTAGGTGAATCGTATCAATATTCAACTGATTCATTAAAAAAACGAAAGAAAATATCTGATCAAATATCATCATTTATTCATCCATCATCAGATAAAAATACTCATTCTCCTCAACGTAATATTGAAATTCAACCAGATTTTCGTCTTGTATCATCAATAATTGATGTAGAAAAATTACCTGTTACATATCGACGTGTTAGATTACATCGTTATAAAGAAAGTAAACCACTTGGATTTTATATACGTGATGGTGTTGCAATTAAATATGGTCCTAATGGTGTTGAAAATGTACCCGGTGTTTTTATATCACGTCTATTAGCTGGTGGTTTAGCTGAATCAACTGGTTTATTATCCGTTGGTGATGAAATAATTGAAGTTAATGGAATTGAAGTTAGTGGAAAAACATTAGATCAAGTAACGGATATGATGGTAGCAAATAGTCATAATTTAATTATAACTGTTCGACCACAAAATGATACATTTAATTTACAACGTACAGCATCATCATTATCAACAAGAAATACACATAATATAAGTAATAGTACAAATCAAAATGGCGGCTTAAGTGATGATGATGACGATTTATATCGTTTACATGATACTCATATTGATGCTCATCTACCAAAAACACCATCCGTGTTAAAATTGTGAATCTCCTTGTTTATAGTCGTTGTTATTTCTTCTTATCATATATATATATATGTATATGTCGGAATTGACTTTAAAATTCAGTTGCTTTTTAACGACGACTCGTTGATTGCAAAATATAGAAAAATTAAACAATGGTTTTATTTTTCCAATCAATTAGTCATGTTTAAAAGACAATTGAATGTTAAAGTTAATTCCAACACATATATATGCACATTCCAATCAAAAATTTTTTTGTTTCTTGATGTACATATAATATATTGATACATGTATGAGTGTGTGCGCGCGTGTCTTTTTAAAAATGTTATCTATGGATGCAATTGAACGAAACTTTTTGTTTTTTCTTTGTCTGGTATAATAATACAAGAAGAGTCGGTTATCTATTAATTCTGTTTCTTTTGTTTTTTCGTTTTCGTAATTTCATTATGATCAAATATAATATATTCACTTTTTTTTGTTTTCCAAAAACATAAATAAATATTGCTTTAAGATATAAATATATTCAGTTTTTTAAATAAGTTTATAATGAGTCTATTAGTCTGTGAATACCTTGATGTAGAAAAATATTGTTCGCTTCATTTGAAAATCATCAATTTTCTGTAAACAGTATACATGCTGTCAACATATTTAATAATAGCTTAATCTAATATATATTTGAGATTGAAAGGGTAAAACCAAGGTCTTTTTTATTACTTAATGAAAATTGAAAAAGACAAACGATGAAATCATAAGGTTAAAGCCTACTTATAATTTAAGCTTAAAGATTTGTACGATGTATGCAATCATCCAGACATATGTAAAAACTTATCATCAGTAAATAATATTTATTTCTTATTCGAACATATTATTTCTTTTGAATGGATAAATATACATTTATAATAACACTATCATTATATTGTTTTTCAACTAAACTAGGTCAAAATTCTTTTTTATTGAAAAATCATTGTCAACTTGGCCTAGACTTATATGATGAATCATTGAATTGGTTATCATACAAACAACTTAGTAATTTTTGTTTTTTATGTATTCATTTCTATAGATTGATATCTGATATTAGAAGCCCACGTAGTTTTAATATGTGTGGAAAGAAAAAATATTAGAACGAAAATGTTTATGCATTGCAACAAGCCCATATTTAATTTTTTATTGATGATATGGCAAAATATTTACATAGAAGCAATAGGGAAAATATAACGATGTGTATGTCATGATTTTATGGTAGTGACTAATAATTGAAACGAATTTTATGATAAAAAAAAAATAGATTTTTCTATAAAAGGTAGTTCCAAATAAAAGTCTAGCTTGTAAAAATCAATTAAATAATTAGAATGTACCGAAAACTGTCGTAAGTAATAAAGTAAAAAAAAACGATAGAAGAATTCTTTTTTGATTAGTTTAATTCAACGATAATACTTAATCACTGATTCAGATAGATGAACGTAATAGTTCAGTAGTTTTCTATGAATTGCTTTGTATGTTATTGTATCATGAGAGACGTGCAAATCAGAATAGGTCATTAATAATCACGACATTAGTACGTAGTTTCTTCACCTCGCCATTCTTTTCTTACTTTCGGTCTCACTTCTTTTTTTTTCTCCTTCTTCTTTCTTTTCTTTTTTCAGTCGTCAATTACATCCAGAAATTATTTAACAGGAAAAAAAAAGAGTTTCATGTCTACGATCGTCAGAAATTATTGTTGGCGTCTTTTTTTTACCGACGTCTACTGTTTAGAGTAACACATACACGTGTGCACGAAGTACGATTAAGTGAAAACATACGGACGGCAACAGCGTGTGACGACTACAAAACTTGATCGCATAGGTATCGATACACATCATTAGACAAATGTCGACAAGTTCGGACACTAATGAAGATGATCGAATAGTGGCAAAATGTTACGTTGAATTGGGTTATGTTACAAAGGAAAAAGGCGAATACGATGAAAGTCTTCGTTATCATCGTCAATCACTTGAAATATTTGAACGAATCGATGATGCATTGTGTGTCGCCGATAGTCACTTAAATATTGCTGAAGTTTATAAGGCCAAAGGTGAGCTAAAACAAGCAATGTGTGAGTATGAAAAAGGATTAACATTATACGAAGATGTTTATGTGGATGATGCAAATAAAAATAGTGATAGCGGAACTGATCTTTCTCTCAATTCATCTTACTGTGATCTACAACATACAAAATCTCTTAGTAAATCTGAAGAAATATTACCACAAGTGACACGTATTAATATCTTAGGAAAAGATACATCAATTCATTCTCCTCGACATCCGGCAAATGTTAGTATAATAAATACATCCATTGCCTCATTGAATTTAATTAATTCTTCATTATCAAAAAAACTCAGTGAACTCGAAGGTATTTCACATTTAACGACAAGTGTCGATGATTCCGCTTTGATTTTGTCTAAAAATCTGACTGATAAACGATTAAATTCACTTTCATCTTCACGTACGTCTGATCTTGAAGTATTTGACGATGCCGATATATTTGCTCCAATATCATCATCAGATTTTACTTATGAAACAAGTGATGAAACAAAACCTGAAGAAAATGATATTATTGATATATGTACACCATTTTTATCATCATTCGAAATGACTAATCAAGACCAATTATCATCAAACACAAACTATTTACTATCCAATACAAAATCAGATAAAGAAATCAATAATAATCATGTAAGTTATTCTTTTCCTTATTTTGTCTTAAAATTAATAATGTCATATTTTTGACAGCTTTCGTATAATTTTTTATTTAAATTAAAATATATATATATCAAAGCTTCTATAGAATACATTGATCCAAGTTGTCATAAAATAACAAAACAATAATAAAATTTTTTAATTAGTTTTTTCTCTACAGGAATTTTCTAATGAAAAGATCTAAAAACAACTATTTCCATCAGAAGTATATATATTTAGTCATATTGAAATAGTCAAGACAAACATTTTACGCAAATTTAACGGTTCTATTTTGATACACAGATGCATATAGACTCAATATAAATTATTGATTTTTCTTGTTTTATTAATAATGTACACTTGATTACTTATTCAATTTAGTTAAAACCAGATCAGTTAGTTTAGTTCTAAATTATGATGATATAAATAGTTAAATTTTCAAACAAAAATTGTTTTTTATAAGAAAATTTCGTTCTATTTTCAGGAGCGGACTAATTTTCACGGATATGCTAAATCATATAACAAGAAACAGGCAAGTATATTCGTTTTAATTATAAATTTATTATGATAGTCTATTTTTTAGTTTGGCAGTACACGTCGAATACCGCATTATCTCCCAAATAAACAATTTCTGATCATTCTCTTTACAGTCTTCCTTGCATATGCCTCTTGCCGGCTGTTTTATGATTCAACTCGAAATAAAACTATAGCATCAAGCTCATCCGATTCTTCTGTAAACATACAATCTCGCATTCAAAATGATCGCGACGACTTGAATAAACAACTTCGAAAACTTTTACTATGGAGAAAAACTCAAATATTATCTTTAGACAAAGAAAATCGACGAGCCATTGAAGAATTTTTAATTACTAATTCTGATGGTCGTACGAAAATGACGGTGGATAAATTTCAAAAAATACTGAACATGCTAGATTTAAAAATCGCATTGATACCACGTTGAAACAAAAATGTATATGAATATTTAATAATTCTGCCCAGTGTGTACGTGTGTGTTAAAGATTTTTTTTTATATATTTGAATGATTATAGATTATACTAGCATTAAACAAGAACGAATGTATTCTAATTACTCGTCATCAAAAGTTCACATGTGCTAACAAAGTTTAAACGTTTTTTTTAGATATGACTTTATTGTGTTTTTATGCAAAAAAATTCTCGTTAATAATATACTATGAATAGAACCAATTAAAGAAAAGAAAATTTAGTTTTTACATGCAATAAAATTACTCTTGCCATTTAATTTGACACAGAGAAATGGAAACAAACATTTGATATTATGTTACCTATGACATTTATTATGAGAGCTAGTTCACGATGATCCTTGAATATTAATAATATTGAAAGAGTGAAAGCCTTTTTTTTTATTTGCAATATTGGTGATTATTGTTGATCCTATCAGTACAAAAATAAATCTGTAAAAAATTGCAGAAGAAAGAAAAAAAGAAAGGTTAATATTATTTTAACATAGTTGAATATAAAAAAAAATAAACAATGCAACTTCGTAATATTTTACTTTGGATGTATATAAATATTTTCTTCCGCCCATCTTCAACTCGTACTTTTATTTAAAACTCAGAGATTAACAAAGAATAAAAATCAACTATTGCCATACATAGAAATGAAAATAAATTCGTTAATACTAACGATGATTTTACTTAACAAGATGTTAAACTGTGTTTACTTTCCTATTCGTATTTTGAAAAGAACGAATGAATCACCTATCCAATAGGATTATAAAAAATAAATATACGTAATATGGATTATACTATTGTTTAAAGATGTTTGCCAATGTTTTACTATCAGTGAAGAGTAAATTTCGATTAATTATTTGTAATGAATTTTCGAATTATCTGATATTTCAGGATCTTCGTATGTTACTTTACAACAAGTAACATGTCGAACAATTGTTTCTAGTATTGGAATGGATTCTACAGGTCGTAAAAAACGACCTGTTTGGAAAAAATTGATTGCTGAACATGCTCCTTTACTTTTACCAGCTGCACATGATGCATTAACAGCTAGAATCATAGAACGTATAGGTTTTAAAGCTTATCAAATTGGTGGTTTTGCTTTAAATGGCGCACGGCGTAAGTATTTAAGTTAATCTATTGATTTTTATTTTTTAATATTTAGATGCATATCCTGATCTTGATTTAACACATTTTGGTGAAGAACGTCATGGATTCTATGATATTATTTCAGCTTCATCATTACCTGTAATGATTGATGCTGATGATTGTTACGGTGATGTCAAAAATGTTACACGAACAATTCGAGGATATGAAGCACTTGGAGCATCAGCTTTATTTTTTGAAGACCAACAAGCTCCGAAACGATGTGGTCATTTAAAAGGTTCAATCTTAAAATTATTAAGAATAGTTTTATATAGAATATTTTTCTAGGTAAACGACTTATATCTACTAAAGCTATGGTATGGAAAATTCGTGCAGCTTTAGCAGCACGTTCAGAATCAGATTTTTTTATAATTGCTCGAACAGATGCTATCGAAGCATATGGTCTTGATGAAGCATTACGTCGAGGTGAACAATATTTACAAGCTGGTGCCGATGGTCTATTTATTGAAGGTCCACGAAGTATAGAAGATATCGAAAGTATTGGACGACATTTCAAAGGTGCATCACTTTGCGTCAACATATTTGAAGGTGGTGGTCGTACACCATGGGTTTCTCCCAATGATTTACATAAAATGGGTTTTTCAATGATTCTTTATCCAACAACAATTTTATTTCGTGTTACACATGCTATTGAACAAGCTGCAGCAGACTTAATCGCTGGAAAACAATTATCATCAAAAGATAGTGTAAATTTTAAAGCATATGAAGATATTGTTGGATTACCACAATGGAAAGAAATTGAAGAAAAATTTCATCATGAAGAACAATAAATAAATTATTTTTTGTATATATATATATTCTATCTGTTCATAGACATTAAAAATTCTGATTAAATTTCATATTATACAACATTGACATACTAGTATCATATGATAGAAAAATAAATATCAAACAAAAGGATTAAATTTTAAAAAACTTTCAGTACGAATAATGTAAAATATAATGACCTTTGTTCGATCAGACTGATGCATACTATCTATCGTCAATCGGTCAATGACTGACAACAAACATACATACGCATTTAATGACTAAAGATTTAACTTCACACCCACTGCCCTTAATCAATGTGTTATTCGCCTGTATATTTTTTTCTCTCGTTCTCTTTCTCTTCATTTGATATTTATTCTTTCGTTTACTTGTTGACACACATTAAATAACATAGTCTTATATATCTTGTGTTAGATCACGATAGAAGAATTCATATTTGATAAATAAATTTATGCCTCATAAAAAACCTTCAGCTGATCTTTATCATCCAATTGGTTATGGAGATAATGAACAACATCTTGGCACGAAAAAAGTAGTTGAAAATAAAGAAACTACAGGACCACAAGCTGGACTTGGTGGTGAAAAAGGAAGTAAAATATGTGGTCAAGCTGGTCCAGAACTACTAGGAGGTAAAATATTTATTTAAATAAGATTAGTATTTTTGGTTTTTTTTTAAATATTTTCTTTTCTTTTACAAAACAACAAAAACAGGGTCTGCAAGTACACGCATTCTTGGTCAATCTGTCGATGAACAGTTAAAGAAACCATTACCACCAAGTAGTGAACAATAAAAATTATTTGTTAATTAATATAATCTATTGTCTTTTTTTTCTCTTCTTTCTAATTTGTAAAATAAAATAATTAGAGATCTTCAATTTTATCTTGTTGTTGTTGTTGTTCAGTAGGAGATGAAGAAGTAATTTGTTCAATTATTGTTTCTTCAGGTTTACATGCTCGTTGAAGACGCTAGAAATAAATTAAACAGTAAATTATCAAAAACGATTTTATTTACCTCATCAAAATCTTTTCCAGGCGTAATTATAAGTTTATAAATAGCATAACCTGGAATACATAACATCGGAACAAATACCATAAGATACGACCATATTTTAACATTAGTTGGTAAATCATTTAAATTTATTTTCTTGATTTCAATATTACCAGAAAGAAAAGTATTCATTGAAATACAGAATATCATCTATAGAAATAGTTTAATATAGAAAAAATATTCTTGAATAAATTTACATACGAGTAGAAATATTGGACTGACAACATACCAAATTGCTCGCCAGAATAATGATGGTCGTGTACCAATCATTGCTTTAATATCATTGGAAAATCGATTGACACCTAATGGAATTTTTAATAAAGATTTTTTATATTCCGTTCGAAAAATATTACCATAAA
Organism: Adineta steineri; assembly: GCA_905250115.1. Lineage (NCBI taxonomy): Eukaryota > Metazoa > Rotifera > Eurotatoria > Adinetida > Adinetidae > Adineta > Adineta steineri. The sequence goes on along the minus strand of CAJNOI010000050.1, from coordinate 534,444 downwards.
ACCATGATACAGCAATGCATTCAACGAATACGACAAGTAGAAGTGCAGGTGCAACAGCTATTTCATTCATTAAATTGACAATATAATCGCCACCATAAGTACATGTTGGTAATGCGCCTAAGTAACATATGACAAGTACAAAAAAGACAAATACAGATCGATGACGTCCAAGTAGATTCGGAAATTCATCGCATAAACCAGTAATAATTGATTCAAGACCACCAAACTAAATTTAATGCCATAGTTTTCTTTTATATTATTACTGAAAAAAATAAATACTAACTGTACTATCAATGCCTAATGTAATTAGCATGAAAAAGAAAAGTATAGCCCATAATGTTGACCAATTCATCAATGCAATTGTATGTGGATATACAATAAAAACAAGTTCCGAACCTAATATATTTTTAAATAAAACATTTTTCAAGTATTTATATGTATATATACCTTTTTCTTCAATAACTTGATCAATAGTTTTTCTTGATACATCAGCCATATGACCAAGTGTTGAAAAAACAACAAGTCCAGCTAGAACTGATGTTGCACAATTAATTGAACTTGTAATTAATGCATCTCTACATCAATAAGAAAATATATCAGTGATAGAAAAAAAATTATATTTACCGATAGCAATTATTATGAAATTTATTGTATGATGACAATGCTAAAAGAACACCAAAACCTGGTCCAAGTGAGAAAAATATTTGAGTAGCTGCTGCATTCCAAATCTATTAACATGATACAAAAAAATAAATATATAATTTAAATAAGAAAATCTCATTTTACTGAAAAACTTTTTAATAATTCCAGTCGAGGTTGCAGATAATATTGAATTCCAACTAATGAACCTGATAATGTAACACCACGGAATAATAAAATCAATAGAATAACATAGGGTGCAATAGCAGTAATCCATACTGCCTAATAAGACAAAAAACAAAATAAAGTTATACATGTGTTTATAGTATTTAATATAATATACTTTTCCAGAACTTTTAATTCCTTTCCAAAGTGCAAAATACACAAAAATAAAGACAACAAATAGACATAGAGCAAGTTCCCATTTTATTTTTCCTAAATTATTAAATGAATCAGCTTTATCTACTTCTTGAACACGTCGACTTGTGTATGAAAGAAAAAAAGAGAGAATTCATTAGCGAAACAAAATAATTTAAATTTTCTAATAAAACTTTACTAAAAATATTCTTCAGTTGAATAAACCAATCGTGTACAATTTCTTGGTTTTACTGTTGTTGTTGCTGTTGTAAATATTGATGTTGCACGAGTTGCAGTTGCATTTAAGATTTTTTTTGTTGAATTAGCTAATTGTTTCGTATATTGATATTCTTTTACATCAGCTGCAACACAACATTCTGTATTCCATGCATGATGACAACCTTTCCATGGTAATTCAGATCGAAAACCATTAAATGACATAACTAGATAATAAACAGCCCATGATATTATCGTATTATAAAACATGGCCATCATAAAATTAATTAATACTGTTGCCCAACCAACTCCTTTTACTAATGGACAAATCTACAAAGATAAATAAGTTAGAAAATTTAATATTTAAAAAAAAATTAAAACTTGCATGTGTCCAAACAGTAAATACACCTGATCGATGATATTGACCAAGAGCAAGTTCCATACTAAATAATAGAGATAACACTATATTCTGCTAGCTCATGTTCTTCACAAAACTATACATACTAGAATAATGGCAATCCACCAAATATTAAAAGAATAAAATATGGTATGAAAAATGCTCCACCACCATTCATATAAACGGCTGTTGGAAATCGCCAAACATTACCTTAAATGAAGAAAATCGAAACATTACAATCATTTCTAGAACTGGAAGAAAGTGAATTCTACCCAAATCAACAGCATAGCCAATAACAGCAAGAAGAAATTCAATTTTATGATCCCATGATTCTCGTTGTATAGTAACTTGTTGTACTGCTGGTTTCCATGAGACAGGTAATTCAATAGTAGCTTCCATTGTTGTATGTATTGATGTTCCAGTTCCATTTTCATCACATTCAACTTTAAGATTTGATGATGTTAAACGTATACGTTCTTCATCATTATTTCGATCATCACCACCAATTGTTGTTTTGATTTTACCTAAACCTTTTAATTGTTGTAAATGATAACTAAGTTCAGCATTTGTTGAACTATGTGAACGAACAGGTTTTATTTTTGTTTTTGGTACATTTATTGGTGATGTTTCAGTTAAATTTTGATAATTAAATCCACTTGATGATTCTTTTTTTAGTGTTGAAACAGTTGTATTAGGAATATTTCCGCTTGATGTAGCTCGTTTCGTATTCATATTTGTTGTTGATGTTGAACTTGAAGCAGTTGGAGGAGATTTTTTATTTGTAGGTGAAGGTACTGATGGGCGACCATGTATTATTGAACTCATTGAATCACGTCCTGAACGACGACGACTTTCACATGCAGATCGCGCACTGGCGACAGTTGTACCGATGTTAACTGTTTGAATGATTGTAGGATAACAAGAAAATAATGGGCAAATATATATGATTAGGTCTGAATACTAAGCAAAAAATACTTTTTGTAAATATAGAACTCGATAGGAACGAAAAGAACAAGAATGTAATATTTCCTGTCAGTTTGAAGAAGCCATTTCAAAATATGAGTAAATCGAGATTAGACATCTCTACTCATATTTTTCTCTATACTGTCTGTCATTACCATCTCCAAAAGACGAGATGGATTTCCTTCTTCTTCTTTTTTGGTTTAAAGATAATGTTCGTATTCATATTGTATGTTATTCGTAATTAACATTTGTTTCTCTCTCATTGTCTTGCCTATCTGTCGTTTCTTTTTTTATTCCTCGTTAATATTCTAGTTGTCACTGAAGCGAAGTGATTTGCCTTTTTGATTAGACAGGCAAATTCGAATACATTGTCTCGGTTTCTTATTTTATAATGGAAAAATGAGCTAAAACAGAATATGTGATTTGATATCATTGTATGTCCATCTTGTTTTCTTATAACCTTGAATAAGAGAAAAAAAAATACAACATAATAGAAGTCCTAGAATGAATATTATTTCTTTTTCGATTTTTTGCTTCCTGCTGCTTTGCCTTTGCCAGTTTTTTTTGAACCTTTCGGTTCACTGCCAGGTGCAAATGTAATAATTTCCACACGTTTTCCTTGACATTTCGTCTAAAACCAATATTTTAAAGTAAAAAAAAAACACGATTTCGATTTAATATAAATTTCACCTGATTACATTTACGACAATGATCGCCTTGTGTCATCAATCCATTAAAATCACCACGAAGACATTCAGAACAAAAACGTGTACCACAAAATTTACACATGTATGTCTGTAAAATAAGAAAACTATCTAAGAAGATTAAACAATAATCGATCTTCTTACAGATTCAAAATTATCGCAACCCCATCGACACATTGTAGAAAATAATGACGATCTGTTATTTTGTTTCTTTATGATTTCAACACACTACCTCCCACCTGTCAGTTTTGCCGATAAGACAAGAAAAAATATGCTATTCAACATTTCTTTTATTTCAGTTTTTTTTTTTCGTTCGACATCAATGTTATTTTTTCATGGCCAGAACACAAAAAGAAAAACGAACAATGAGAAATAAGGAAGAATACATCAACAAAGCTTTTAGTGAACTTGAAATATTAGATTTAATAATACGAAAAAAGAAAGTGTCTAATATTTGTCAAAAAAAATCTATGATAGAATTGAAGAGATACTTCAATAAAGTATATTCATATTATGATTTTTCTCTTTTTGCATATGAAAGCAATCAATTTGATGGTGAAAAAATATAACATATATTTGCAATGCTTATGTTCTTTACTGAAAGTCAAATAGTTCTTATAATCTGGTCAAGAGACTATAGATTTTAAAATTTCTCTGCCCGCTAATTCTATGGAGAACATTATAATTTTAATTAAAAAATCTAATTAAAGCAAAAACTCTAATTTCGAAAAAAAATATGATAAATATAAAAATTTATGGTAAATTTATAGATGTCGCTAGTATTTTTATTTTGTATAACAGACAGTTAACATAGAGGTTTATATATTTCATATATGGCTAATATCCGATACAAGGTTGTTGTTTTTTTTTCTTCTTTTATCATTCATTCTATTTTTTTGAAATCATCAACGAACTCATGTAGTTTTTTTTACTCAAAAATTTTCGAATCATATTATATTTCTATTTGGTTTTTTTCTAGAAAATAATAACTTGTGTATGGTTTAATTCGCTTGTTTGATAGAACGATTACGTATGATAGGAAAAATATATGTCACATGAAACTTATTTTTGTTTTATTTATCAATAGAATTAAATCAATAATACAACGATGTCTTCAAAAACTAGCAATACAAGTATACGTCCAACTGTGGTTGTTGCTTCTTCATCGACATCGAAAGGTAAAATAATACCTATAAGTTTCTATTTGTATAAAAATGGAAAGAACATCGGATTTGTATTCTATTTTTTTCTTTTGGGGGAGAATTAATTTTCATCTCTCTATTTGACAATTGAAGTTTTATACCGATGTTGTTGATGCCTGCTCTATTCTAGTGATCATGTTTGAAAAAAAGAAGGTAATATGCCTTTTTCTCTTCTCGTTCTTTTTTCTCTTTCTCTGTTCATAAACATACAGAAGAAGATGAAGAAGACAGTTGAGATTTCTTATATACCGTAAGTGTAATATATTTCAAAAACAAAAACGAAATAAAATAAGATATTAGGATGATGATGCTTGGCGTGTAAAACGAACATAAAAAAAATATACAGGCTGGAGGAGAGAGAGATCTACAATAGTCATATATTTTCTTCATTTTTTCTGTTCATGTTGTTCTTGTTGTTGTTGTTGTTCGTGAGTGTTGTGCGCGCGTAGATTTGCCCAACAAAACAGCAAAAACAACAGATTAATCAACATTTAATAATAATAAAAAAAAAACAGAACTATTAATTCTACTATACTAACATTAAATAACTATTTCACATTTATTTTGTGTGTATATTCTATCACTTATTTGTTGGTCTTCTTTGCATGTTTCTATATATTTATCTATCTATGCTTTATTGACTCGCATTGCTGCTGCTGCTTTTTATCATTGCTTACTTTGAACACGATGTGATTGTGCATGCTAAGATGTTTATATATATACATATTCTGTTTTTGTTTTCTATTCATGGATTCAACCATCATCATCATCATCATCTTCTTCCACAATGGTCAATTGTCAAATATGTTGTACAGCAGATCAGTAACTGCCTCCAAATTCCTTTACTGACAAAAAAAAAGATCTACCATGCTTCTTCTTTCCCTAATGCTTTTTGTGAATTTGTGTGTACATTGATATGCTTTGCTCATTGGATAGGCAAGTTTTGTGAGGTACATTATATATAAAGCTTTAAATTATCAACAGAAAATTCAATACGAGCAAAAGACATATTTTCTTTCTCTATTCTCTTATTATAGGAAAGAAGTATAAAGATAAATATTCTTTTATAAATATATCGGTTGGTTATAATTATATTGACAACATATATTGTATCATATTTGCTTCTTAATTTTTATTTTTGCATGATTGCTTGATTTTATTTTTCTTTAATGCACCAATATATAATTTACTTAGTTTTAATATTTTGATTACGTTATTTTGCTGCACTACATCACATATAGCCTTCTTTGAATAAAAAAAAAACAACACACATTTTTTAATTTAAAAATTCGAAATGATCAATCCTCTTATTTTTTTTACCAACTTTAGTCTTTGAACATATACATATTCAAGAGGTAAAAATCATTATTTTTTATAAATAATATTTTTTTTTTACTTTTTCTTTATACAAAAAAATAAAAAAAAGTAAAAATAAAACTAAACGAAATTTATTTTACACTATTCTTTTGACTTTCTTTGTTGTGATATGTTTTCTTATTTTGTTTGATTCTCTCCTATCGCTAATTCTCTATGCTTATAGCCAGCAGATTATACTGACCATAAAAAAGCCCGATAAAAAACCAAAACGGTGAGGTAATCGTGTTTTATTTCTGCACTGTAATTAAAAATACAGTAAATTACTAACATAATAATATTAAATCAATATGCACGTTAACCTATTGTCCTCTAGCTTGCTTTATTATTTGCATGTATAATATCTTCTTGTTTTATTTTTATTTCTTCTCGTAATATTAAATTTAAAAAACCAGAAAAAAAAGAATTCTTTTCATATCTCTCTCTGTCAAGTGTGTTTGTGTGTTATTTATATTTTATAGTCGATTGTCGTGCTCTGTTTTGTATATTTTCTTTTGTTTTTCAGGAGGATAAAAAAAACGAGGTATTTTTTTTGTCTATATATCTATATTATATATATATATCTCTCTCTTCTCTGTGCCATAACACAATGCATTTTTTTTAGTCTAGCTAAAACTGTATGCTCGCGCAACTATTTTCCCCAATCGATTCATATTGGATCTTATATAAAAAAACAAACTATTATAGAGAATATTTATTTACTTGTTTTGTTTGATTTATTTTTCAATAGAATCATCACCAACAACAAATGATAAAGTATCAAAAAAATCGAAAAATGTAAGTCACATAATTTTATCTAAAATATTTTCAGTTAGTTTGAGAAAAAACATGATGTAAAGAGTTTAGTATTTTCTTAAATATTCTTTTTTTTCTAAATTTGTACTCAATTAAAGGTCTATGGCAAGTAGATGTGTTGTTGTTTTTTTGTTAATTGAACATATTTATAACACATATTTTATATTTTATTTAGAGTTCGAAATCAAATTCTAAAAACCATGAAGGTAAAAAGTCTATTTATACAAAAAAAAATTCTTTAATGTTTTTTTGTTTAGAAAAATCTCGAAAACGTAAAAAGAAACAGCATAAATCAAAGAAAAACCAAGATGAAAAACATCATACAAATTCAGATGCTCCTCCACTTCCGCCACCTGAGGAAAAAATATCTCAACCACCACCACCACCGCCACCGCCACTTCCAACTTCAAATTTATACGATGAACTTGATGAAAAAATAACGACAAGTAGTCCAATTGTAAAAACGAATTTACCCTTATCACATTCGCCACCACCTGTTATGCCAACCATCTTACGTCAAGGTTCACGTTCACGTTTGACAGCTAAAGAACAACTTGTTCCATCTTCTGTAATACGAACAACGAAACAAATCAATATTACTAATGAAAATAATAAACTTTCGCCAACATCAACAACAAATCCTAATCCAACAGAAGATTTAGCAACAAAACAATTTGAAGAACAATTAGCATTACTGGATGCAACATCATCAAAATTAACAATGAATAATTGGGATCAATCAAGTGGTGGAAGTGAAGAAGATGAACAAATTGAACGTATATGTCGAATGAATAATACAGGAAGTATATCAGGACCTATACAATTTAAATTTAATCGTACACAAAATCTTCCATTAAAAACTTCGCCTGTATCCAATGATGTTGGAAATAATGAAGATGAAACAGTTCCAACAATGGCTTCAACAAAAAAGAAACGTTTACATAAACCAAATGATCCACCAAATCACTCACATTCATCATCATCAGGTGATGAAAATGAGAAAAACAACAGTCGAATAAAAAAACCAAAAATATCAGAAAGTATGTTAACATTTCTAGAACCTATCATTTTTGTTTTCATTACTTATTTTAATATTTTAAAGAAAAACAAATGTTTTTCAACATATATGAAATTAAAACTGAGATATTTTTAAGAAAAATTTATATACAGACATTATTATTATTTGTCTAGCTTTGCTTTACTGCTCTCACTTCTCTATAGGCTACATTCGACGAATTTATATTTGTTAAGGCAAGAGATCTCATATTATTTTCCTTTCTTCTTTATCTATTGCTATTTACGATGTGATATAATGTATTATTTTGTCGCTCATATTACCGCTCTAGTAACTGAGCTCTTTGCTTTTCTGACGCATGTCAAGCCAAATCCATCTTAAACACATACATATATGTATATATATATATATACACGCAAGCGCCCATTTTGTATTTCATCATTTTTTTCGATCTAAACTTTAACTTTAAAAGATGAGATAAAATATAAATTCATATTGGTTTTAATTTTCTTAGGCGATGCAACTGAATCAACGGCAGCAACAACAACGACAATAGTTGAATTGCCAGCAACGTCAACAACAACAACAACAGTATCAATAATACCTGATGAAAATATCAAACCAGAAATAATTAAAAATGAAGAACCTGTTGCTTCAACAACTAATGAAAAAAAATCAGATGAAAAAAATGGTGATGGTGATGATGATAAAGAATCTCGATCAACATCAGCATCATCATCAAGGCGAAGACGACATAGTAGTCGTCGAAGACATAGACGTCGTCGTCGTCGTTCATCATCATCAAGTTCACGATCTTCTTATTCAAGTACATCTTCTGACAGTTCTCGTTCATCATCAAGTCGTTCACATCGAAGACGTCGACGTCGACGATCACGTTAGTTTTTTTTCTTTTTTAATCTAGAAAAAATTATTTGTTGTTTAGGTTCATCATCACATTCATCATCAAGTTCAAGTGATAATCGTGGACGTCATAGTAGTCGAAGTAGTCGTCGTTCATCTCGTTCGTATTCTCGAGGTCGTTCATCTAGTTCACGAAGTTCTCGTTCATCAACATCATCACGTAGTTCACATAGTCGATCAAGATCACGAAGTCGTAATAGAAAATCTTCTCGACGTTCCAATCGTCATCATCATCAACAGCAATCAAATAATAATGGAAAAGGAGGACGTGGTAATGGTGGTGGTGCGCCACGCCGTGGTCGAGGTGCACGAAATGGTGCACGTGGTCGTCGTGCTCAATCAAACGACAATTTACATCGGTCATCACCCAATCGTAATGGTAATAAATATAATTCAACATTAGGTGCGGGTGGTCGAAAACTACCGAATAATAAACAACCACGAGTTCTTATTGCTGCAAAACCAAAATCTACAACTAATGAAGAAACTATTGAAGAAACAACTGCAACATCAACTACAATAATACCAAATGAAGAAATTAAAACTGAACCAATTATTATTACAACAAATCAAAATCAACAACGTCCTATGGGACAAAAGAAAAATATGAAAGCAAAAAATAAACTACAAACACCTGCATATTCATTGAAAAAAGAAGAAAATGAAGATATGGATCATGGTGATGGTGAACCAATGATTGGACCAAAATTACCACCAGAATTTGAAGTAAATAAGTTTTTAACAGAATTCATTTTTTTAAAATTAAGTGATTTATTTTAGAAAAAAATTAATAAAGAACATTCATTTACTCCGCCAGATATGGATGATCCAGAAAATATGGAAATGCTCAATGATTTAAAAGTATTATTTTCAGTTAGAAAAAAAAACAACATTATGCTATTAAATAATTCTTTTAGTATCGTGCGGAAATTCATGCAGCTAAAAATCATGGTTTAATTAGTGAAATGCAAGCACAACAGTTAATTGAAGAACGTGAAACTCAAAAACAATTAGCTGAACTTCCACTTATTCAGATGCCTATTATCTCATCACCGACAATTTCTGTAAGCGAAAATTAATTTCTTTATAATTGAAATTTGATTATCATTTTTATCTTTAGTCGATGGGTCCATTTCTTGTTGCAGCACCAAGTCCTGTGATAACAAATTATCATCAACTTCAAATGGCATCTACAGCCAATCAACAGATAGCAACGAATTCTGAAATGTCTTCCCTTACATTCGAACAGCAACAACAACAACAACAACAGCAGCAGCAGCAACAACAACAGCAGCAACAGCAGCAACTGCAACAGCAACAGTCAATGTCACCTAATTCAGCAGCGTCAAGTGGTGGTGAAAGTTGTTCAACACCTGGTCATACAACACCAGGTGGATCTACAACTGTTCTTACACAAGACGGACAACAAATGATGATTCAAACAGCTGCAAATGTGAATCCACAATTAGTACAAATAGCTCAACCATCACAACAATTGTATATGCCAATGCAAACTGCTGTTCAGCAACCACGTGTTGTAGCTATGCGAACGCCTCAAGGTAATTCCCTATCTAAATAATATCATTATTTATTTGATTTTAATTATCTAGGTGGTATTCAACATTTTATTGAATATCCAACTGCTCAATTATTACAAGCACAACAGCAACAACAACAACAACAACCTCAATTTATTCAACATAATGGACAACTTGTACAAGTTATTCGACAACCTATGGCTTATTCATCATCCGCTTTAATGCAACAAGTACAACTGCAACAACAACAACAACAACAGCAACTATTTGCTGCTCAAATTCAAGCTCAACAATTAGCTGCCATGCAACAATCAGGTGGTGCTATATTTTTGCAAAATTCAGCTGGACAACTTGTACTCGCTCAACAAAATCCACAAGCAATGCGTGTTGTTCAAATTCCTTATGTACCTAAATGAAAAGATAAATCATACATCAACAAGGGACTGTGATACACATCCCAAAATCTTCTAATATAAAATAAAATAAAAATGCATGCTTTTGCTTTGTTTTAGTCATCATGTGTATAATTATTTATTCTTTGTTTCTTTCTTTCTTTCTTTAATTGTATGTCTTGCGAGCCCATTCCGGTGATAGAAAATTTCAACGTATGATTTATTTGTTCCATCTAATGATTTATTAAATCATATATAATATTACAGATTTAGACGCTATTCTTCTGTATGTGATTGAAAAGAAAAGTAGGCAAACAAAAAACAATTTAATTCTGTTACTATTTCTTTGTAAGATATTATCCCATTTATCATTTTCTATGTTCATGTTTTTCTTTCTCTCTTCTGTTTTGTTCTCTACAAATAGTGTACTTGCGTTGTTGTTTTCTTTTTTTTTCTTTATTTGTCTATCTATTTTTTTGCATACAATAAACTAGATAAAAACATCTTTACAAAGATCACTGTTTGTCTTTTAGATGATAATTGATAATGAGTTTTATCAAACTCATCAACGAAGAGGAGGCATATTTATATGTATTACAGCGTTTGCGAGAACTGTCGGATTATTAACACTTATTGGTTAGTTTCGACTAGTGAAAAATAGAATAAATCCAGTTCTCAATATATATTAAGGTCTCGGCTTTGTCACATATTTGGAATGGATAGGAGAAGGTTCATTAAATTTTCGAATATATATCACGTATGTCATTTGATTGATTATAGAACAAGGATTTGTAAAAACTTTATTATAGAATTGTAACATTTATCGTTGCTTATTTGGAACTACTTTGGATATTTGATAAATTTCTTACTTGTTGTATCGATTGTTTTCGGTAAAAAAAATTTATAGTAGCAATATGGAAAATTATAAAAAAAAAAATAAGAGCTATTTATTGGTGATGGTTTTTTATTTAAATGCATGCTAATCATTTTTGCCGAGTAAATCACAGTTTTTATCTATTATGTTGATTATATATTTGAAAATATTCTTTTGGTTATTACATAAATTTAGAAGTGAAACATGTTTCTATTGGATATGTTGTATTGCGATTGACAATTGGGTGAGAACAATGATTTATATAGGTTTAGCATTACCATTTCTTATACCACCATGGCATTTGTCAACTATTCGAATTGATTTACACGTTGTTGGTAAGAAAATAAATCTACAATGTTTTATAAATAACTATTTGTTTTTTCGTTATTAGGTACTTTACTCATTATTACTGGTATTTTATATTTTATAAAAACATTTAAATATAAAGAGAATAATCCGGATGAAATAAATGAAGATACTACTATTCTCAGTGCATCGAATTCATTTTCTCAACCATCAGTTTCAACACAAACAGTAACAACTATGGGAATTAATAGTGATCAAGATATGAAACCATAAATATATACATATCATCTAGTTTTTGTTTTTGTTTAATTATATAAAATCAGGGAAAAGGGTTTATTTTTTTTTTGGATATAAAGAATATTTATTTTATTTTTGTTGCAGATGTCTTTATTAACAAAAACTTTTTTAAGTTCATTTCGACCGATTTTCGTTCGTACTGTTCAAACAAGTTCAAAAGATAAAATAGAAAGTTCGAAGAAAACTGATGAAACATTTCTCAATGATGAAATTGGTGAACATGATGATAAAGCAGAGACAGAATTATCAACAGGTCGTGAACGATCATTAAATCGTATTCAATTAATAGGTCGAGTCGGTGCTGATCCAAAAGTTGGTGGAACACAACGTAATAAAGTTGTAACATTTAATTTAGCAACAAATGAATATGCTGGAACAAGTACTGAAAATGGTGAAGTTAAACAACGTGTTGATTGGCATCGTATTGCTGTATTTCAACCACGTTTATTAGATAATGCTGAGAAATATGTTCGTCAAGGTGATAGAATCTATGTTCAAGGTCGTCTTCATCACAATATGATTCGTGATAAGAAAACTGGTCAAGATCGTTATGTAGCAAGTATTATTGCTGATGATATGATATTTTTGACAAAAAGATAGTTATCCATTGTTTTTTGTTATTTTTCTCGTGCAGATATAAAAAAAAGTCAAGATCATTACCACCCGGTGATTTCTTTTGCTCTCTCTTCCTTTTTTTGTTATGAAAAAATAAACTGATACATATTTCTACTTGAAGATTTCTTTTTTTCTGCAATTAAAAATGATTGATTTTGCTGAGATTTTACCTTATATATTTATGTGCATTGGATTTATTACAATGGTTCTTGTTGCCAGGTATTTTGAAATCATGAAAACAAAAAATATTCGTATTATTAATTTCTTTTCTTTTCGTTTTACATATATCGGCGCGATGTTTTCACAGATGAGAGAATTAATATAACAATTCCTCAATCAGCACAAAATATACCTGTTGATCGAATTGATAGTTTATATACAATAAATATCGAAGAAAATCGATCAACATTAAAAGGTAGAGAAAATTTAATTGAGATTTGATTTTAATACTTTCGAAAGATTTCTTAGATGGTGTCTATATTCGTTTGCATACAGATATTCATTGTCAATTACGTGCATTTTGGTTTGTAAATATTCAACGTTTTTATAAAGAATTAGATTCAAGAGATTTTCGATTATCTCTCTATGACAATCGATTTTTGAAAGATAATTGTGTACATCAAGAAACATTTAAGTAGGTTTATTAATCAATAAATAAAATAAATATTAAATTTGTTTAGTTTTGAAACGTCTGGTGATTATGTTCAACGTATAGAATTTTCTGATGCAGAAAATTATTTAATAAATAATAATGAAACACGTCGAGAATATCCACTTGTTCTTATAGTTCATAGTTTAATTACTGAAAATTCTGAAGAATTTTTCCAATTAGTAAATTATTGAATACAAAAATATACATTTATATACATATATTTCTTTTTAGCCAATTCAAGTAGCTACTCTACATGTAAAATCATCAATACCTACAGACCCTTCGACCAAATTTATTCTACGAATATCTAAATTAGCTGATGGACGATCATTAGTCTTACAAGTAAATATTTATATTTAATTCTTTTATCATTTCCAATAATCTCTATTTAATAGGATATATTTACACCAGGTGCATTTCATTCTGATAATACATGTGCTGTTTGTTTAACTGAACCTGTAACTCATGTTTTATTACCTTGTAAACATGCATGTGTATGTCGAAATTGTTTTAGTCTCATTGATAAATGTCCTGTATGTCAAAGATTTGTAACATCGTATTTTCAAATATAAATAAAATATTCAGATCATTAACTATAAGTATCTTTGTTATTCTATGATATAGGATAATAATCAATAAAATAAGCTTAAAATATTTAAAGTTTATTATTAAGTTCAAATGCATGCCTAACTAATAGTATATCTATGTTTGCGTGTGACATGCAACTAAGATATATTTAATTGACATAAGACTAAATTTAATCTCTCACATGTATAAGAGTAGATTTAACAAAATAAATTGAATGACTATTATTATCTATCTATATAACTCTACAACTAAAGCAATCATTCATATTAGAAATTTAATTTTCTTCTTTAAATTTATTATGTATGAATATAAAAATCGATTAAGAATTCATTTCTCGACTATATATGTAGAGAAAATCTCAATTACGACAATATCGAATGCGCGTGTTGATTGTCTCTTGAAAAAAAATGGAAAAAAATAGTGTATGTGGTGTGAGTGGGAGAATGTATTCTCAATGTCTGATTAGTTTTTTATGATTTTGGAATTTTATTTTCTCATTATTTACTTTTTGTTAATATCTCTTCATTAAACGATAAATAATTACATAATAATTTATTGATATATGTATTAATAGTCAAAATGCGTAGGCATATTTGACAAATATCTTGATTTCTTTTTTTTTTTGAGCTATTGACATATGAACGATGAAGAGGATAAAAGGAAGAGAGAGAAAATAAGAGACTACTCATTCATTTCACAATTGTTATTCTCTATCTTACAAATCTTAACGTTCGTTCACAAAGATTAACAGTCTATATACAAGACAATCATCCAATATGCAAGAATACGTTCGCTTTGTATTTTTACTTCTTATTTCTTTACTCGTTTTATTTAGTAAGTCATTATTATCATTATCATCCATAAATATTTATTTTGTTTATGTATATATTTAGGTCTTGTACAATGTCGTAGTGTTTTTACAGACACAGTCGACCGTGATAAAAGATCAATAAATAATGTTAATTATTCAAGTTTGTGCATGTTCCGAAAAAGTCGTCTATGTAATCGTAAGTTTTTAATTAAATATTATAGATTCGATGAATTTAATATTGAGTGTTTAGATTTACGCGAATTAAGTATGGGAAAATCAGATCAAACAGGGTAAATAAAAACCATCAAACTAAAGAGATTTACTTATTTTTTGTTTTATAGAAATGATCAAGAACTGTGGAAACGTGGCGTTAGTCATTTCTACAGTAATTGGTAGAAATAAAACATTATCATCTAATCGTTATTAATTTGTAATTAACGATTTTGAATAAAATTGAAGTATATATAAATTAAAAAGTAACAAAGAGAATTATTTTATGCATGGAAACAAATATGATATTATCTAATAAACTAATACTTCATTGCCTTATATTGTTCTTCTTTTTTTTGTTTCATTTTTCTCACTCAATATGTCTTAACAAAACAGATAATTATTATTATTCTACTAAGAAAAATATTTAAGAAAAAAAGGATCGAACTTTCTAGACGCATTAAAAACACACATATATAGTACTTGATAAAAATTTACCATTAGCATATATATACTCATTAATCATCGTCCTTCAATGGTCATAATTGAGAAAAAAAAATGAGTAGATATAATGTCCTTCACATATAATCAATAATATAAATCAGATTGATTGACATGACAACTACATTAAAGAACGAAAAGCTACGTTTTTATTCTGTATACATAAATATTAATAAAATAAAAAATCAATGGGTAATGATACAAGTAGTCAAAAATCTTCTCTTCGTATTTCAAAGTCAAATCTTATTCAAAAATTTACTGGATCTTCTTATGTGAATAGAGAAGATGTAACATTAATTTGGTTAGATAAAACTATTGATACAACACGAACAACATTACGTGAAATGACTGATTATGTTCTACTTTATACTGAAATTGAACCATGCATAACATATATTCGTTCAATAACTAATGAACGTATATTTTTGATTGTATCTGGTGATTATGCTGAATTATGTCTTAGTGAAATTCATGATTTACCACAAATTGATATAATATTTATTTTTTGTATGAATTTATCATCAATTGATAAAGATAAGTTAGTTGATATGAATTCCTATACGAAAATTATTGATATATTTGATAATGAAGATAAAATAATACAATCAATACGAGAAGAATTAACTGATTTACAAAAACGATTATTAACATTTAGTATTTATGATAAACAAACATCAATAAAAGATTTATCAAAAGAATCCGCATTATTTCTTTGGTTTCAATTATTTAAAGATATTATTTTTCAATTACCAAAATCGGAAGAAAATAAATATGAAATGATTGAACAATGTCGACAATATTATCATGGAAATCAAGAAGAACTTACAAATATTGAAAAATTTGCTCAAACATATACAGAACAAGATGCAATACATTGGTATACGAAACAATGTTTTATTTCTCGTTTATGTAATAAAGCGTTACGAACGCAAGATATTGAATTATTATATATATTTCGGTATTATATTCAAGATTTACATAAGCGTTTATCTGTTGAACATCAATCATTCCGAAATACAGAGTTAAACCCACCAATATTAACATTATATCGTGGTTTAAAATTAACTCATGATGATATAACTCATTTTCAATCGAATATTGATTCATTAGTATTAATGAATGGGTTTTTCTTTACAACACGTAATTATAATCTAGAATTAGAATCTGCATTAAAATTGTCAAAACATTCTGTTAATATTTTACCAACATTATTAATAATTCAAGTGAATGCACAACTCGATCATGTTATATTTGCAAAAATATCATCACAAATTAATAATTCAAATGAAGATGAAATTTTATTTGATATTGATTGTGCATTTAAAATACATGAAGTTTATTTTAATAATAAAAAAAATGTATGGATTATAACGATGAGTTTAACAAATGAAAATCGACTTATTGCTGGAAAATATATTGAAGCAAATAAACGTGAAATAGAACAAGGAAATGTTTTACTTATATTTGGTTTATTATTAACTGAAATGGAAAAATATCAACAAGCACAAATTTATTATGAAAAATTACTTTTAACAAATATAATTGATGATAAAGCAGCATTATATACAAATACGGGTCGTATTAAATTTCAACAAGGTTTATTTAATGAAGCCGTTAAAGATTTTCATAACGTTTATGATATTCAACTAGAACAAAAACCAAAAAATTATTTTAATTTAGCACGAACAATGAATACACTTGGATTAATTTATATTGAAGAAAAAAATTATGACCTAGCACTTGATTATCATTTTGATGTTCTTAAAACATATAAACAACATATTGGAATATCCGAATTATTATTAGCAAATAGTAATGATTCCATTGGTATTATATTTACACATAAACATGATTATGATCAAGCATTAAAATATTTATTTCGTGCAATGAAACTTTATGAAAAATATTTACCAAATAAAGATCATCCAACAATGGCAACAAATTATAATAATATCGGTTTAGTATTTTATTATACAAAACAACATGGTCAAGCATTAGAATATTGTTTAGAAGCATTAACAATACGTGAAAAAGTTTTACCAATAACTCATACACATATTGCTGATAGTTATAATAATGTTGCACTTGTTTATCATCATTTATTTGAATATGATAAAGCATTTCATTTATTTCAACGTTCATTACAAATCTATGAGAATGATTATAATCAAAAAATGAGGATACCAATATGTTTAAATAATATTGGATTATTATATTTAGATCAATATAAATATGATGAAGCAATTGAATATTATTTAAAAGCATTAGATATATATATTAATGAAAATGATGAACAACAATTTCAAGAAGAACTTTGTTTTACACTTAATAATTTAGGTGTTGCATATGAAATGAAATGTGATTATGATAATGCATTGAAATATTATGAACTCGTATTAGAAGAACAACGAGAAGATTCAGAAAAATTTGGTAGATTATTAGTCAAAATAGGAAATATTTATCATAAAAAAGGCGACAATGATCAAGCATTAAATTATTATGATAATGCTCTTAATAGAAGTCAAAATTATTCATCGGATCTTCTATCGTCTATTCTTATGTCTATGGGTATTATTTATCATCGACAACGTCAATATGATTTATCACTTGACACATATAAACGTGTTGTATCGATACATAAACATGATCAATTAAATCATGAACTTGATTTAGCATGGACATATAATAACATTGGTTGTCTATATGATGACATGGGTGATATGAAACGAGCACTTCGATATCAACAAAAAGCGTATGATATACGACGACAATTTTTACAATCAACACATCCTGATTTAGCAATAAGTTTAAATAATTTAGGACGTATTCATCAAACATTAGCTCATCGTTCAGGTGGAAATCCATTTGAATGTGAACAAGCATTACAAAATTATAAAGCTGCACTACATATTCGACGAAAATCTTTACCTATGGATCATCCTGATTTAGCAATATCTTATTATAATCTTGCATTAATACATGTTGATCAACAAGAATATGAACAAGCATATAGTGAAATACAAAAAGCATTGAAAATACAAACAAAAAAACTGCCTGCTGATCATCCGGATTTAGAACAGACATTAAAACTTGAAAGACAAGTTAAAATATTGCTTGATTATCGTATGAGTCTTGCAAGATATAGATGAAAATAGATAGCTATAGAATGTTTTTTATTTATTATCATTTTTTGGCGGTAACATTGTATTTAATTGTGCATCGACGGACTGACCAAGAATTCGTGTACTTGCTGAACCTTAAATGAAAAAGAAAGAAAGATGAATAGAGAATGTTATATATAAAAAAAATAGTTTGTTTAAATAGTAAAACAACTAACTAACTTACCACCTAAAATTTCTGGTCCACCTTGACCGGATATATGACTATCTGGTTGACCATATGTACCAGCTTGTGGTGGTAAATTGCTTCCAGATGAATTAGTATCTGATTTATCGATATGTTGTTCTCCTGTATTGTAACCGACTATTATAATAAATATAAATATAATTCGTGATCATTAAGTCTTTTCGAAAAAGAAAAAAAAAAGATAATCTTTATCTATCTTTTTTTTTTCTATAAAATCTCTATTCATAATTTTATAGATTACTTTAGATAAAAAAAATTAAACATTACTTGGATGAACGACATCAGTTTTGTTATTTGACATATCTTCTTTAAATAATCTGCAATCAAATTACAGTTGTTATTATCTTCTTTATTCAAAAATTTTCAAATAAAAAAATAAGAACTGACTGAGCAAATAAAAAAGCAGATATAACACGTGAGAAAAATATTAAAAAAAAATGAAAGATAATAGATGTCCTTGTTTTATCATCAGAGTATGATATATTCAAAAAGCTTCAATAGATTCATTCATCATAAATCATTAATATAATAGCATCATGAGCACAAACTCGACCAAGTCATGACATTCTTCATTTATAAAATTTACATAAAATAATAAATAAATAAAAAAGATTTTTAAGTGCCTATGTTTAACATACGTTAATGGTTCTTTATTTCTCATTATTTCAATTGCGCAGTCTGATATATTTTTACATTTTTTCAGCTTCAAAATTTTCTATACATGTTTTAATAACATCAAGATGATCTGTTACTAAAAATAACTGTTATTAGTACTGGAATGGGTTCTTTTGACCTTTTAATCTTTCCAATATCAAAAAAAAAATCTAATCGCTAAACTTGATCTCTATTCAAGCATTGTTGCTATTAAACCTTAATAAGTATCTCAGATATCTATTATAGAAGAAAAATTAAAATTCTTCAAAAGTATCAAATATTATATTTTTTTGCTATTTCACACAACTAGTTCTATTGGGAATGTTATACAGATGTCAATGTCATTCGTAAAACTACCTTGAATATTAATAATGAAATCAATTTTAATATTTGATAAGATACAATCAATATCTTGTTCTCATAGTGGATTAATGAAAAAAATATCATCGTATTCGATTCATGTGTGATTTTTTAAAATCTATATAACATGCAAAGAAATGAACAATGTGACTATCGTGTTGTTTATTACATATCATCGTTAATGAGAAATATAATATGTATATATATCTATGTCGACAAGATTAACACACCAAAGATTCGATAAGATATGAAAAATTGGTCGCGACAAAAACATAATTATATAGATCATTATGTATGTGTATATATATATTCTATTGGTTAAGCTTTGACATATAAACCTATTATTATGACAGCACTGAAAATCGATACCTTGATTCTCTAATAAAATCTGAATAGCAATTGAGTTCGATAACAAATAAAGAATTTTTCTGTAAACATTTTATTACTTGAACCTAATAATTATATTAGTATTTACAAGTTTTCTTCTGTTTTTTTTTGTTCGATGTAAATTACATTTCGTATGTCAAAAATAGTCTATCATCCCAAATGAATTGACGAGAGAGTATGACAACATATGTATATGCTCGAGCAACGAACTAGAAAAAGCTTTTTTTTCCTTTAATCATTTTTCAGGACGGCATTCTATTGATGAATGAACATCATAGACCTATGATGTGTACTCGAATAGACTAGAGAGAAAAAAAATCGAGAATAACTCAGCTGTGTTCGTGTCTCTTTGTTTGCATGAGCAAAAAAACGAGAAAAAAAAGAGGAGCTAGAGTTTTGTAATATAAAAATATGGTGAATATGTTCGCATCATCGAAGGAAGTTTCTTTTACTCTCCGACTCTCCACATAATTGTTACTGTCGGCTTCGACGGTCTATGATTATTTTGTTTCAACAACATATATATAATATGGAAAAGCATAGAAAGAGAAAAAAAAAAGAAGAAAAAAAAAGGAGAAAACCTGATGACTAGTTACTGTAGCTAAAATCGAAGACATTAGTCGCTTGTCTATTTTTCTGCATTTTCGGAGATATTCATAGAAAGAAAATCACTAAATACAATAGCTACTTGAGCTTGTGAGAGAGTTTTTTAAAATAATAAACAAAGATATTTAATATTTTTAACAAAATGTTTATCTGGGGGTTTATTGTATTGATCGGTAGGTTGTAAATAATTAATATTCGATATTTTCTCTTATTTGAAAATAGGATATTTCTCCTTGAATATTGTTTATTGTCAAGATAATGCGGCATTAACAGAGCCTGAACCACGTCAAAATCTTGTTGAAACGGTCACTGCAACTATTGAAGTTATTGATAATCCTTCACCAATAGCTATTAATGCTACAAATACATTAGTCGAGAAACAAGAAGTAGTTACGGAAGCTGTTCCAACAACTACTCCAATACCAGAAGTATTCTCTTGTTATGAATGTACAAATTGCAGTTTAAAATCTAATTTACCTACTATTATTTGTGGCGAAGGCATTAATCAGTGCTATGTAAATTTATTTTATAGTTTTATCAATATATATTGTTTTTGATTATTTATTTCTATAGAAAATAGAACAACATATTGGCAATAGCAGTCTCATGATACATCGTGGTTGTTCAACAACAAAAGACCAATGTATAGCACCTATGAGTGGTCAATCAAATTTAGTCGAAAGTACAACATGCTGTCCAACCCCTAAATGTAATCAAGCAACTCAATTTCTACCATTGTTATTTCTTTCAACATTATCTCTATTCACTATTCTGATTAATATCCTTAATATCTAAAGAGAAAATCCTTTCTCATTTTCATTATGTTCATTTTAGAAAAAAACCTAGTTTTTCTCATTAGACACACTTCCTTTTATAACATCTTGTCAATCATATGCATGTAGTATAGATTAAATAACACATAAAGAAAAAGAGGAGAGTGACATTCTATTTCGGTATTTTATTTTATTCACCTATTTTATCGCTTGTTGTTCATGTAACTAGTTTCTAGATATTCTTCTTTTTATGTATTGTTTAACAATAATAAAAAAAGATTCTTTTTTTTTTCTTTATAAACAATAATTAATAAATCTATGTCTTCTTTCAATTCATCATTTTTCAACATACACTAAGCAAACTTCAGATAGAATATATATATACACATACATATATATTTAATTTTTCTTTTTTTGCAAATGTTCATGCTTGATTAGAACAGTTTCCGGTATACATTTGGTTCGACACGGATGACGAGTGAAGCGAACAAATAACGAGCAATGAACATATCTTCCCGTTCTTTCCGAGCCAATAAATAAATCAGAGACACAGTAACCAGATAAGATTTTGTCAAGGATTTATGCAAACCATTGACAATTATTATGATATTCATGTTCAAAGAAAACGAAAGTAAAACCTTGTAATCAATACAATTTCTCTGTTGAAACATTATTCAATAGTTTATATGAATAGGACAAAAAAAAAAGGTCATTATGAATTTAACTAAGAAAAATATCTAACACTTTATATGAACATTGGACAATAAACTCGTTCATACAGCAAAAATATCGTTAAGATCGCATCTCCTTTCTTTTTCTCTCGTTCTCCTTTGCTTCACTGAGTTACGTATCACTGGTTCTTTTCTTTTTTTTTTTCTTTTGCTTGCTTCAATACAGGACATATGTACAAAATGCGCAACCGTGAAATACATCGTGTACAATATCACAGGTCGATTACATGAAGTATAAAAAGGAAAAAGACGAAGAGAAAAATCCATGCGAAAAAAAAACCATTCGTAATACATCGCATGT
This sequence comes from Adineta steineri, assembly GCA_905250115.1. Lineage (NCBI taxonomy): Eukaryota > Metazoa > Rotifera > Eurotatoria > Adinetida > Adinetidae > Adineta > Adineta steineri. The sequence continues at coordinate 511,899 of CAJNOI010000050.1, read as the reverse complement.
GACCAGTCAAAATAACATGTAATATATTAGAGAATCGTTTTTAGGTATTTCGCGTCTGAACATTTAAGTCATGAATTCGGTCAGAAAACGTCCAAGAGATTCATACGATCAAACAGATTTACAAACACATACAGCTCGATTGAACGAACGTATTAATAAACATCAATTACATAATTATGGATCAGCTATTGATGTCTATGATGCTGTTGCACGAACATTATTACCTTATTGGGAGTATAATGAACGATATAAAATAAAAATTTTTAAACAACTACGTCTTGATACTTCTGGTATAGCTAATGTAGCACATCATGTTCGTGCTCAATTACAAACATTACATAATGATGAAAAAACTTCAACGATAACTATATGTAGTATTGATATATCAAATGGAGCATCATCCGTATATTTAGAAAATTGTATTCATGGTCGAACATTACAAATCTTAGCAAATATATTAGGCATTGAAATACGTCTTGTTACATCCTATGTCTATGAAGAAATTATCTCTGTAATACCAACAGATTTATTAGAAGTTCAACCATTATATATTGCATTTAATGATGTTTCAAAACAATTTTTTATGCTCGATAAACCAGGTAAAAAAATTTTTTTTTTGTTGTAAATTTTTTAAATAATAAATATTCTTAATATTTTAGCAAATGTTAAACGTGATGATTTATTACAACATCAACAAACACTTGATCATCTTGTTCAAAAATATAATTTAATTCCAACTATAATACCACCATCGAATACACGTTGTTTATCCGTTTTTTTATGTATTGCTCATATATTAAAATCAAGTGCTGTAGATTTTCTTGATACATCCGCTTTAGCTATACAAATTCGTGATGCTACATATCAACAGATAAAATCAAATTTTGATCTCTATGAAACATATATTCTTCCAACTTTATCGAATAAATCCAATGAAGTTGATATTCGACATGATAGTCAATATCTTACTGAATCAAATTATTATCGATATCAATTAGAACGACCCATATTATATGCACTCGCTCATGTTCTTCAATGTAATCTCATGATATTTTCTTCAGCATCTTTACAACAACAACCAGAAATGATTCATGCTGATATTAATAATCGATCAAATGCAAATGATCAAGTTATTGTTTTACTTAAAAATGAATCAACACAACGTTTTTCAAGTGCACGAACAACATGTAAATTAATAATTGAAATTATATATAAATAAAATGTCTATTTTTAAATATTTAGATCCATTAAATCATTTATTTATGCGAAGAGAATCTGAACATCAATTGGATCCAGTTTATGAATCTATTGATCATTCACCACTATTTGATCCAAAAAATAAAACATCATCCAATACATTTTTTAGTAAAACAAAAGATAAATTTGTAACAGCGGTTAATAAATTAGTTGATAATTATGGAAATTTACCTAAAAAACAAACATATATGAATACATCTCAACAACGATTAACGAATACAAATAATAATAATAATGAACAAACAGTACCATCATTAAGTAATGATCATAAACCATCAGGTACAAAACGTCAAGCTCCATTAGCTGAACATATACTTCGTCGACAAGAAGAAACACGTCAAATTAATCATCAAACAACTGATGTAACATATGAAAATACAGGAAATTGTGTGCCGACACCGGTACCAAATCGATCATCAACATCATCATCAATTACGACTTCAGCTAAAAATTCTGTAATATTTATTCACTGATGCGTGTCCTTATAGCTATATATAAAGTGGTAGCCTTATTTTTTCATCATTCTGTATTTTTTTCTTTAGCAACCTTCATCACCACATAAACGTCAATTACGTCCCGTTCCTTACAAAGATCGACAAAAAACCTTAACAAAAATGGGCACAACAAAAACAACACTTAATCAAAATGTTTTCAATGGTGTTACGATTGAAGATGTTGATGAAAGTACAACAGCGGATGAAGCAAATAATGATGATGAATATGATTCATTTAGTGACGAAGCTGGAGAAGGTTTACAAACGGTTATTCTCAGAGAACGAAAAAAAAAACCAATACTGTCATCGTCAAATAAATTACCACGCGATTATCAACCGAAAAAATCAACACCTTATCGTTTTGATCGTGAGTCATTGAAGCGACAGCAACAAAGTTACACTGCAGCTGATGAAGATCTATATGAGAATGATCGACAACGGGGGGATGATCTCAACCATGAAGATGATATCTATTTATCAACATCAGATATTGTCCAACGAGACAGAAAACAACTTCAATTATTTGTCAATGGTCGAACAAATAATAAATCGCAATCATCTTCATCATCATCATCCACACAACAACAGCAACAACAACAACAACACGATCGTAAATTATCAACACCAAAAATAACTTCAGCAAATGGAAATTCAAATTCAAATGATCGTCAATCATTCTTAATTGATAAAGATGCTGTACTTGAAGTTCTTGGTCATAATATTGCACAACGTGATCGACATATTCTTATGAAAGTTCTTAAACAAGAAGATTTAGTATCGAAAGAATGGCAACGTTTACTTTTTTTACTTGATGAATATGTTAATAATCCGAAGAAAGAGAAAAAAGAACGTGGTTTATATGCATTAACATTAATGGAAAATCTTGATCGACTTGGTTATGATATGCTTGAAATACAATCAACAGGTGCTAATCATTTTAAAGCTATTGCAAAATCAATTCTACTTATGATTGAAATAAATGATTGGTTTAGTGATCATATATGTCGTGTATTACATTTAAATGGACCAACTGATGTTCGTATGGTACGTCATTTAAGAAAATTATGTTTACGAGAATGGTCCAGAAATGCGGATGATTATCGAACATTATATGCTCAACATAACAATATACAACAACAGCAACAACAACAACTACAACAACAACAATTACCACCAACACCACAACAACAACAAGCACAGCAACAGCAACAACAACGAACAGCATTAGATTTATCACGTGAAATGGAACGTTTTCGTTCAGAAGATTATTATCGTCCTGATATGTGTACTTTAGTTAATCAAGCATTAGCTACAGGACTTGCTATACCAATTCATATTGTTAGAGCTGTACGTGAACCAAATAATCCACTTGAAATATTTGTACCAATGCGTGGTACGGCTCGACCAGGTCTAGCTATTGTACTTATTGCAAGTCATTCAACTACTGGAGATGGACATTATGATGTAGCAGTTCTTAAAGGACATCCACAAACATTACGTAAACATCGAAATGTAACATTTGATGATAAACCAGAAGTTCGATCATTTGAAACAACTGTGGATGAACAATCACAAGCAGCACTTAAAACTATAGCACTCAATAATAGTTCATCTTTACCACAACAACAAACATCATTAATGAATCCTGCATTAATGGCTGCACATCAAGCACAATTTTTTGCTAATCCATTTATGTATACACCATTTACATTTGCACCACCTCAACAACAACAACAGCAACAACAACAACCGCAACAACAAGCTCCAAGTTCACCTTCACTTATTCGAGGTGCTAATAATAATATGAATAATAATAATAATCAAACAAAGTCGAACATCACCGGTAATGCAAATTCAACAACACCACCTACATCGATGATGTTACAACCACAAATGCCATTTCTTCAAATGCAACAAGCACAACCAACATTTGTTTATACTCCACTTATGCATACTGCACAACCACCACCAGCAACAAATACAGCTGCAACGTTCTTTTATACACCTGCAAACTATCCTATGTAACTTTTTTTTCTGTTTGATAGTTAGGAATAAAAATAAAATATTAAAAAAGAATTTTTAAATATTATTACTGTTGATACATTGTATCCTTGTCCAATTCGTTGACTATTTAGTAAACAATTAATTGTCGTCTCGTTTACTTACTGGAAAAATTATAATTGAATCAATTAAAGCAAAGGTGAGACAGGAAATGTAGTTTTGTTTCGTCCATAGAGTACTTCAAAGTAATAAATAGATGACAATCAATGATAAATGGATTGGTAAGTCATACCTCTACTTCTGACCTTTGGAATAAATCTTTCTTTCAAAATATTTATCTGTCAATCGAAGTTTCTTGAAGATACTTATCAATGATGATGTTTATCTTAAAAAAATTGCATCCTAAGATATCAATATTGATATAAATAGGGTACACTAATCGACTATTGAACAATACAGTACGAGTAAACTATGGATATATATATATATATAGTAGATAATAATAAAAATAAGTTATTTTCATATGATAAATGAAGAAAAAATGATTATTGTAATAGATTTAACTAGAGATAAACCCTTTATCGATATTCTCTTAATTACTAGTGAACCTTACTGATGTATTTTTTTTGCAAAAGATGGTATCATCGTTCTTAGAATAATAATATACAGCATTGATTATACGTAAATCTATTAAAGTTAACTACTGTAATGCTTTAGCGTCAATTTAACAAAATTCATTTAAAGTAAAAGGCTCAGAAGATAGTTGGTAAAGAAAAACATGTCATTGTCTTTTTTTAAGAGCTTTCTGTCATTATATTCTATTAACTATTTAAAAGTCTCATGTTATATTAATGAATATAATTATAATAAATTTATCTAACAATTGTTGTATTTTTCTTTCAGCTTTAGATGTAAAAAACAGATGCATAAGTATTAAGACATCTTATGAATTATAGAATCAGTTTTGATCTTAATTAAAAATAAATGTTTTATTCTTTAGCTATAGTTATATGCAATATGATGTTTGGTGTCTATAATAGAAACAACTTCATGCAATTCAATATTTAAAAAATCTCGGTAAATTTATCATAGAGTATATCTGATTGAAGTTTTTAATGATTATTCTGACATGGATTTTGTTATATTTGTATACGAATCATGATAAAGTTGATTAATGGTATTTTATATTCAAGAATATAGACAGGAAGAAAACTGGCATCTAAACCTACACCCTGATACCAACAAGTTTTACATTGTTTTAAGTAAATATTCCATACCAAAAAAAGGATAAGAATCAATAAAGCATGAATATTTTTTTATATGCCTTGTGCTCTCTCTGAAAACTATGTACGGTTTCTTAGGATTATACGTCTTTCTGTGTCTTACAAAAGTGAGTCAGTATTCGTTATTATCAGATTAATGATGCACTACATGATTTCGTATTGTACATATTATTTTGTAGTCCAAAAATTTATTTTATTCTCGTATTCATTTATATAATCCCTCCCAGATGAAACTTACAAAATACAATAAGAAAATCTTTTATGTAAATATAGTGAATTTAAAACCAGATGGCATTCGATTTTTACTCAATTGTGGAATCCGGTGTAAAAATTTCGATTAATCGTAGTCGAAAATAATGAAATAGGAGATATAACAAAATTGAACACTACAATAAATCTATTGGTCTCTGTGGACATCTTTCTAAAGAAAGTCATCCATGAATCATTTAATTATTTCGAAACACGAGGGTGAGTGCGGATATGAGATGAATATGATACCCACAACCCTCAAGTATTTTTTTAAGCAATAAAATTCAATTTTAACCGAGTATATCGAAAAATACTGTAAAATTTTCATTTAAACATTAATCTTAAACTTTTAAAAATGATCATAAATGAGTAAAAAAATAGTTTATTACTCTCTCTGATTTTTATTATTGACAGATAAATTAATACATATTTGCTTTTCATTAGAATGAGTACAATATATAATCATTTTTAATAAGCTTTACTTAATACCTAGTACCTACCAAATTCACTTGTGTATCAAATGATTTTTACAAAGTGGCTGGAAATCAGTAATTATTTTGTATCACTAAGAACAGAAAAGCTTGGATTTTTTCTACACTTTATTCAATAACAGTAAAAAAACAAGTAGATTAGGAAATACCATTTAAAAAGCGAAGAAAAAATATACAATTAATATGCTAAGACAACTCAGTATGAAAAGGAAATGTATATGGTTAATTAACAGCTTTAAAGAAAATTTCATGATATTCCAAAAATAGGAATCTAATGTTCCTAGATTTGACGGTATCCTAAAATATAAATGCAGTGCTTTTGCCTTATTAGTAAACGCTTCAATGAGTTCGTTATGTAGTTTCATATTGGGAACACGTAGTTCTATCGGTTCTTCGTTATCATACACCATCAATTTACCTTCATTCATCGAGACAGCAGCACCCTTCTGAAGTGCTATCTCAGCTATCGGCAACAACCAATCAGCATCTTGAGTCTTGAAAAAATTTTTGATTAATTCATCTACTGAAACCTGTTCCCAGCACTTTAATTGTCTTCCATAAACGCAAAGTTTTGAAATCAACATTGGACCAAAAGCAATCATCGTGGCGGACGAACGCAAAATACCATCAATAACATCTACAGCTTCCAAAGGCAACTCCCCATAAGCATCAGGTATATTCGCGAGCTTGGTGAGCACTTCAATCTTCGCTGCTTTTTCACCCATTCTTCCGAAGGCCTTGCATACACTCTCTCTGACCCTAAAACTTTTATCTTCTAATGCACTAACCAGTTTAGTGATTACTTCATTCGTCGCTGCTTTTTCACCCATTTGTCCGAGAGCGTTACATGCATTTAATCTAACCATTTTGCTCTTATCCTCTAATGCACTAACCAGTTTAGTGATCACTGCATGTGTCGCTGCTTTTTCACCCATTTGTCCGAGAGCGTTGCATACATTTAATCCAGCCCTTTCACTCTCATGTTCTAATGCACTAACCAGTTCAGTGATCACTTCATTCGTCGCTGCTTTTTCACCCATATTTCCGAGAGTACTGTAGACATTTGATCTGACGTCTTCACTCTCATCTTCTAACGCACTAACGAGTTTAGTGATCACTTCATTCGTCGCTGCTTTTTCACCCATTTTCCCGAGAGCTTCGCATGCACTTGATCTGACATTGCCACTCTGATCTTTTAATGCACTAACCAGTTTAGCGATCACTTCATTCGTCGCTGCTTTTTCACCTATATTTCCGAGAGTACTGCAGACATTTGATCTTACCCATTGACTCTCATGTTCTAATGCACTAACCAGTTTAGTGATCACTGCATGTGTCGCTGCTTTTTCACCCATTTGTCCGAGAGCGTTGCATACATTTAATCTAACCCTTTCACTCTCACCCTCTAATGCACTGGCGAGTTTAGTGATCACTTCGTTTGTCGCTGCTTTTTCACCCATATTTCCGAGAGCTTCGCATGCACTTGATCTAATGTCTTCACTCTCATCTTCTAATACACTAGCCAGTTTAGTGATCACTTCATTCGTCGCTGCTTTTTCACCCATTTTTCTAAGAGCTTCGCTTGCAGATAATCTGACCCGTTCACTCTTATCTTCTAATGCATTAACTAGTTTAGTGATCACTTCATTCGTCGCTGCTTTTTCACCTATACGTTCGAGAGCGTTGCAAACATTTGATCTGATGTCTTCACTCTCATGTTCTAATGAACTAACCAGTTGAGTGATCACTTCATTCATCGCTACTTTTTCACGTATATTTTCGAGAGCTTCGCATGCATAGGCTCTGACCTGATAACTGTTATCTTTTAATGCACTAACCAGTTGAGTGATCACTTCATTCGTCGGTGCTTTTTCACCTATATTTTCGAGAACTCTGTATATAGAGTCTCTGACCTGATAACTGTTATCTTTTAATGCGCTAACCAGTTTAGTGATCACTTCTTTCGTCGCCGCTTTTTCACCTATATTTCCGAGAGTACTGCAGACATTTGATCTGATGTCTTCACTCTCATCTTCTAATGCAGTAACTAGTTGAGTGATCACTTCATTCGTCGCTGCTTTTTCACCCATTTTTCTGAGAGCGTCACATGCACTTGATCTGACATTGCCACTCTGATCTTTTAATGCACTAACCAGTTTAGCGATCACTTCATTCGTCGCTGCGTTTTCACCTATATTTTCGAGAGCTCTGCATGCACAGCATCTGACCTGTTCACTCTTATCTTCTAATGCATTAACCAGTTTAGTGATCACTCCATTCGTCGCTGCTTTTTCACCTATATTTCCGAGAGCTTCGCTTGCCTTTGATCTAGTGTTTTCATTCGCGCTTTCTAATGCACTAACTAGTTGAGCGGTCACTTGATTCGTCGCTGTGTTTTTACCCATGCTTTCAAGAGCTCCACATGCACTTGATCTGACATTATCACTCTTATCTTCTAATGCACTAGCCAGTTTAGTGATCACTTCATTCGTCGCTGCTTTTTCACCCATACTTTCGAGAGCTCGACATGCGGCGGATCTGACTTTGTCACTCTTGTCTTCTAATGCACTAACCAGTTTAATGATCACTTCTTTCGTCGCTGCTTTTTCACCTTTAAAACCGAGAGCTGTGCATGCACAGGTTCTCACCCTCTCGTTTTTGTCATCTAGTGTGATAATCACTAAATTGATGAGTGCAGCCGCTGTATTTGAACCGTTAATACGAGAAATGAAAAGAAGCACGTCGGTTCTGATATATGAATCATCATGTTGAACTAGACGGATAAATGCATTTATAATTCTTTGATTGCTGATTACCGACGGTGCTCTTCCCAATGATTGTTGAAGACACTGACGAATATTTTTATTTTCTGTGGACCAATTATCCTCAATGCACTTCGCTATCCATTCTAGTAATACGGTGTGTTGTGGAATAGATGATTGATCTGAAGTCTCTTCAATACACGAAATAACAAGTTGCATATGTCTGATCCCAAGAAGATCTATCGGTGGTGTTAGTATAAGTTTCCAAAAGATGTTTAAACTTGTGTTTGTATCAGCCTCACTCGAAAGACCTGATAGAAAAGTAAACACTAATGCATAACGTTGATTGTATTTTTCTCGTTGAATAAATCTGATTTCTTCTTGATGGTTTAGAGGCTCTTTAAGAGCTTTAATCAAATATCGTGCTGTAAAATATTCTTGAAAACTGAGGTGCGCAAAATAATGATCTTTATCCGTTTCAATTTGAGTATTGGTACCTTGTTTATTAAAACTTTTGAGAACTCCCATATTGAGTATATGTGGATGGTCATGTAAAGAGACTTTTTCTTCATTTAGTGCTTTTCTTAATAAATTTGGTCGTAGAATTATGGTGCTATTCTTCATTCCATTAAAGGCTAGATTTTGTAAGAACGCTAATTCTTTTTCACAACGTTGATTGATGTCGTCTTTAGATAGATTTTGAATGTTTTTATTTGGCATCGATAAATATCGTCGACATAACCATTCTATCATCACTGTATATAATGATGTTATTGTTAATTCATTTGTTTCTATGAAATCTTCGTTACTCCAAAGGCTACATATCAACTCTAGATTCACTGGAATATGTGCAACACCCCAGATAGATCGATTTGTCTTTAAGAATCTGAGTAATTTTTGACTTTTGTTCAAAGAATTGTCTAATTCATCTTTCATCTGATCAAAGAATTGTTCTACATATCGCTCAATATTATCGTTTGTAAATCCTGTGATTTCCATTTGTACATGATAGGGTAATGTATTTTGATATGGACGAGATGTTAAAATATGATGTGGAGTTTTAAGTAATTGTTCGAATAAACATTCCAAATGTGAAGGTGCATTTTGTACAATTTCATCATATCCATCCAAAATCCATAGAGTCTTCTTTGCATCAAAGTGTTTTTTCAAAAGATTGTTCTCATATTCAGGTAGATCAATTGAAATAATCTCTTTTTTCACAAGATCAAGCAAAGAATAACTTTGACCAATCGGTAAAGGAGGATATCGATTCATTGTTAAGCGACGTAATGGAATCAAAGCCAATAACTCATAGTGTGTCCAATATAAACCCATCGCCCATTGATAAGCAATATATCGACAAAAGGTGGATTTTCCGATTCCAGCACGTCCGAACACCAGCACTTTCTTCTCTTGATTTTTACATGTTTCAAAAATATTTTTGACATTTATTGTAGTTTTTGTCCCGTATATCTCTTCAAAACTTCCCATTATAGCATCACTGGTAGAAGCATCACGAAGTTGTCTTTCTTTTTGTTGTTGCTTTTTAGTTTCAACGATGGCTAAATTAATGTAACTGTCTTCTACTGGATAGGATTTTGTTGGATTCATTAGGCGTTCAATATAACCATTTTGATAATATTCTTGTTTTATCAATTGAAATGGACGGTTTGACTCAGATTGTGGCTCACTATCAAAAACATATAGAATGATTAGCAGAATAGTGAATATTTCATAAAGTTTTATTTAACACAAAATCATTTAATGTATTTTCGATCAGCTCGAATAGTTTACTAAAGAATTTATAAAAGAGAAACCAATACTTCATGTATCATGATGAGATTTATTTGCAATTCTATAAACTTTTTGAACGAATCTTTAGCTTTGCCAACGTTCATCAACAAAGAATAGATGTTGTTCGCAAACTGTTCGGAATAATTTTTGCAGATTTTTTTATAGGTAATTATTATATAAATTATAAAAGTTCTAGTTGAAACCATATTCTAGTTTGCAAACTTATATGCACGCATTATTATCAACCTTAATTTATCTTTCCTATGATATGTACATCTTATCGATATTTAAGTTTCAATATTTAATTATTTATCGGATAAAATAAAGGGTGATACAGTGAGAACCATATTGTAGATCGTTATACTTATAGAATAGAGTTTTTGTAGAATGGTCACATTAAACACATTGTTAATATCGAATGAATATGATAGATTTTATTTATCTTTTCAAATAGACTAACCTTTCAGCAGTTACTTCATCTAAGTGAACAATGAAGAGACATTTCTTGAAATTGAGTGCTTCCGTTCTGGCTCGTACATAAGTTCCAGGCATTAGAATAATTTCTTTCTCGTCTAAATTTGCTGAAAATTTGGAGATATCTTTGCCATGCATAGCTTCAATAGCGAACAAAGTGCCATGTTCGCCTAGAAATGGTTCAATAATTTTCAAATCCATCGAAGTTGAATTGATACTCCACCAAATCTCGATTTTATTTTTAACAAAGGCTGAACTAACATCACCGTAAACACCTCTCCAGAGAATCGTCTTAGTTGGTGTTGATGGTAATTTCTTGAGAGCTGTCATAAACAATTTTAAGTAGGCAAACCATGGTTTAAGCGCATGTCGATCTTCGGCTCGAAGTGCGTTGTTGAGAGAAGAATAAAAATCAGGTGATGACATCGAGTAAAGATATATTGTCGCCGATTCATCCCACGTTAACAAACCTGAATGTTGATTACATTTATTTTTAGCTGTTATAACATAAGCTATAATAGTAGGAACGAGTGGAATTAGTTTTTCCACAGCTTCTTCTAATGTAAGAATGGGTGAGTCTTCATAGCCAGATATTGGACTGCAGTTGGCTTCTTGAAGCTCTAAGAGAGTATGGTTTACAAAACGACTTTCCGACATAAGTATTAGTTATCGTTGTATTTTCGTCGAGATGTGTTCAGATTAACTGTTTGTATCTGAAAGGCAAAAATAATTAAGATATTGTATCAATTCAAATTTTCCTCCAGATTTGTCGTCTTCTATTGAATTCCCAATGAAAACAAGATTCATGTCTAACAAGAACCGTTGTGTGACTACTAGTATACAAAGAAAAGCGTTCGATTAATATTATAGAAAACTAGTACGAAGACATTCATACACATTCGAGTTATCGTTTACTGTAAACGAAAACAGGGCAATAAATGTGACATTGATTTACTACGCTTATTCCTCATTGTTTACTTCCAGAATATTATTAAATACATAATTGAAGAGCATAAACAATATGCATGTGGTATATCGCTTTCAGAAATAAACGATTCGCTTTATGAGCCTGGAAGTAAAAAGATCTGAGATTCTGCCAAAGACAAAAGTGGAGTGTGCATAAATATTGATGAAGAGCTAAGAATATAAATGAGAGCGTTCACTCGTGAAGAACTCGATCGTTTATGATTATTTTTATGAAATGTTAGTTAGAGAAATATAAAAACGAAAAGAAAACACTCTAGATAAAAGTCAAGTTGAAGCTCATCTAAATAATTTATGAACAATATTATCATATATATATATATATGATACGATATTCGAAAATAAAACTGCAGTAAACTCTTCAACAAAATATTCGAGAATATAAAATATCTTTGTCTAGTCACAAGCGTGACAAAAAAAATATTCACAACCATATTTTTCATCTGTAGAATAAGCTCTAACATTTAAAGATATCATTTATATTCTTTAGATCACAATCAAATAGTATAATTTTACTTACAGTTAAATAATACTCAATGATAATTAAAGCTGAAAAAGAATGAATAAAAAAACTAACTGTGTATCTAAACGAATATGAATAAATTAATAAAACATCGAGAGACACACTATTTTATATCTCCTTTACTGCAGTGATTACTGCTGCGTCTCTCGTTGTTTTTTTTTTACCTTAATAAAAAAACCGTAATCGACCCGAAAACGAAGTGTTTATACCACAATATTTTTCGGTTGTCTACATTACGGACTGAAAAGAATACATAAAATTTCAAAAAAAAATATCGACCAGCGCACGTTTTTTCTTTCCTTCCTTGCAATCATCATTAATACATACACTCTTCATTTGGCCTAACGAAAAAAAAAATCAACACGTAGTTAAATAGAAAAAATTTCACATAATACTATCATGTATCATTTATCTAACGAATGTTGCTTGTGATAATATATAATGCTGACTCAGGTTAAACCATCTCGAGGGTGTGGTTATGGGGTCAGAGTGTCTTGTATTTCTATCCACACTCACACTCTATCACATCTTTTTAAGTGTTTTTGATTTGAATGATTTTAATAACTTGAGTAAATGTGTTTTATTAATTTGATATAATAGGAAATATTTAACAAAAAAAATGTTTTTGATAAATTAAATGGAAAGATTTTTGAATGATTCTTATTTGAAAATTTGATGAAAAAAACGAATGTTTGATTTAAAATTTTTATTATTATTTCATTTGTTAAATAAATAAAAAATGAAATTATTGAATAAGTAAAAGAGTATGTATAAGTGGTTCAATTTGATCCACAACGTCTGATGTAATTGATTGTATACGAAAAAATTCTCGAATTATTTTTCCAACTGATTAAATTCGAATAATAATTGTAATTAAATGAGTAAAACATTTCCAAGTTTTTATTTCACCTTGTTTATTAATTAAATATTTTCAAAGTAATTCAATATAATAAGATTGAAATTGATTCACAATTAATGAATCTTTTAAACTTGGTTCATTTTCATTCATTGATAAACCTTGACTAAATAAAAGAATTGTTAATAAAAATGATAAGAATATTGGATCTTGTTCAGTTATTTTAACAAGTGAATGAATTAAATTAACAAATATATCACGTATACCATATATCAATACATGAACATTAAATATCATGACCTCGAAATATTAATACAAATGATGAACGAATATTTTCAATTATTAACAAATCTTCAACAGATAACATTTCAATTTTATTATTACAAATCAAAATAATATCATCTTCTTTAACAATATCCATCATTAACTATTTAAATAACAAATTCAAAAATGATTTTTCAACCATATTTCGGATTATTTAAGAAATGAAAACTCGGACATCCGTCTAACTACGATTTTCGATTTATGTGGGCTTTCATTCATCAGGATCCTTGCCAAAAGTAAAGCATTTGATATAAATGAATAAACAATTTATTATTCTCTACTTTAATGAATATCTTGGCTGTAGTCGGGATCTTAATCCCTAACATAAATGCGTATTTGTCCTAATGAACCCGGTTGTAGAGTCAAGAAGGAAGCACAGATTTGAAACCGTGAGCACTCTCATTGCTTTTTGAGCATTTTTTAATAAAGTTTTGTGTTTAGATGTTACAATTACTTTGACAGTATGAAATCAACTAATTTCACTGGAAAATGCTGAAGATTCCAAATCCGCAGTTACCCATTCTGTAGAATTTAAATATAAGAAAATCTTACATTATCAGTTGTATGAATTGGTTGTGAGATAGATTTTGATGAAATATTTCGTTTTCGTTGTTGATTAATTTTAAGATCTTTTCTCATTCCCACTTGAAAACAACGATCCAATCGACATCATGGACATTTTCGAGTATGTTTATAATCTGCTGAACATTGACCTTGACGTGATAAACATTTTAATTTATTCTAAAAAACTAATCTTAAATTAATATAAATTTAATAAATAAAAATTTCATTACTCTTTGATTTTGATTTCGATAAAAAAGTATTCTACATGATGCACAAGAAAATACATCATAATTATATCCAGTAGCAACATTACTACAAATACGATCATTTAATTTATTTGAATTTTTAACTGATGAATCAATAAGTTTTTCATATAATTTTTGAATTCTATTAAGAAAACGAAAAGAAAAATAAATACAAACAAGTTGAGATAAATTATTAAGATAATTGAAATCAATTGTATGTGTATCTCGAATTCGATTAATTAAATCTTCGTTTGATGTTAGAATTATCATTTTACGTTCATTATCCATTTGTTTTTCTTTTTCTTCGAAGGATATTTATTGAATAATAACAAGTATCAGTGAAAAAGAATGAATAAATCAAATACAGTTATGCTTCATCAACCTTCAAATGAGCAAAATGATTAAGCTTTTTTCTACTCAACATAAATGTCCGTAGTTGTTTTTTCTCAAAAAACTTGTAAAATAAGATTAATTCATAATGATTATTCTGTTAACAATTATTTTAGCTTTTGTTTTCAAATTTCGTAAAAATTTAAATAAAAACGAAATTACAGAATTTTTTACTGTAAAAAAAAAGAATTGAAATTTGTGATTGATTAATAAAACAAAATCCACGTGATAGTTTTGTACATGGATGTACATACGCCAACGCATGACCTTTTCTTCTGAAAGTATTTGTAAGAGTATATGAGAATACAGATATTTATGTTATTTTACACATAAATAAGATAAGTGTTCATCATCAATTATTTATTGAATTTGAATATGTTAAATGATTTATTAAAAAATGTACCTAATAATGGATTCGAAAATGATATAATTGTATCATGGTTTCCATGGAAAGTTAAACAATTAGGAATTAAAACACTTTTACAACAAAAATATAAAGGTAATGGAAATGAAAATAGTCCATTTATAATTGATTGGCGTAATTATGATCCAGAAAATCCTAAGAAATGGATGAATTTATATAAATGGTTTATAACATTGATTGTAAGCAGTGCAACATTTGTAATAACATTTATTTCTTCGGCTTATATTGGTCCATTTAAAGAACTTAAAGAAGAATTTCATGCAAGTGATGAATCAATTATACTTGGTTTGTCATTATTTACTCTTAGTTTTGCAATAACACCTTTATTTCGGGCACCATTTTCCGAAATTTCAGGTCGACGATTACTCTTCATAATAACTTATGATGGATTAGGGTGTGGGTGTGGGTGAGTGAAGAAGAGACACCTGCGTCTGTTGGGTGTGAGTGTGCGTGATGGTATGGGTGTCAGTGCGGGGTATCTCTTTTTCTCCTACCCATACTCACACTCACACCCACACCCGCACCCACACCCTCAAGATGGTTTTTTCTATGGTTTTTGGTTATAGAAAATTAAAAAAATAACAAAAATCTATGATAATTAACCTTGCTTCTATTTAACTTATTTTCCCTTCATTTCGGACGACAAGAGGAAGAGAAAAAATCAATAAGCCAATGGCTAATTTTTGCATCGTCGGCCATAATATCATGACCGTCTGTTACTCTATTGTCTTTTGTTCTTAATCAATGAAAGCATAAAAATTCAATTGGACGCTTACACATATATATATGTACCCGTCTAGCTTTTTTTTTCGTACTGTTGCTTATTTAATATTTTTCTCTATCAATTCGTCTTCTTCTAAAATGGCCGAGAAAGTGATAGTAAGTGTAGTCAAACATCTTGTAAATGGAATCTTGGTCATGAACCAAGGTACAGATATCGAGAAGTATCTCGTATCTAAGATCTTTGATACAGACCGTTAAGCTCTTATGTAATGAATGTCGATGTTTTACCTTTAGCTTGTTAAGATCTTGCAACAAAAATTTTGAGGCACTATTGTTTTTACTTTTAGGAAGAAGATGAAATAGGTGTACAAATACTTCAATTATGCGATCAATTTAAAAATGGTTATTTTGAAACAAGTGGCGCTTTTCTTAATGAAATTAAAAAAGTTCTTGAACAAACCAAAAAATAAAACAGTTGATT
This sequence comes from Adineta steineri, assembly GCA_905250115.1. Taxonomy (NCBI): domain Eukaryota; kingdom Metazoa; phylum Rotifera; class Eurotatoria; order Adinetida; family Adinetidae; genus Adineta; species Adineta steineri. The sequence continues at coordinate 495,580 of CAJNOI010000050.1, read as the reverse complement.
TATTTATCGTTTAAAGACATCATATTCTTTTTCTTTGTTCTCATCTTTTTCATTTATTATGTACGAGTTTATTTTGCGAAAAAAGTTATATTTTAACTCAAAATAAATGAGTATTCTTTTTTCATATAAGAAACTAATTAAGTGTGGTGGTCAAGAAAAGCAAAATATAGAATTATTAGAAAAATAGTTTTAAATTTATATTACAATAAATAAAATAGTTTTTTTATGATAAAATACACGGTGGGTGTGGGTGAGTGTGAGGGTATTGTTGAAACTAGGAAGAGAGTAAATCATACTCATACACCCATATCCTCATGTAATATTTTTCATATGCGATCATCAAGATATTTTATGGAAGATGAGGAAATATGACAATATATAAAACATAAATTATATATTTAATAATAAATAAATTCAATGACTTTAGTGAGGTATTGTATTCTTACTCAATCAGAACGGAAAGACGAATATAATTTGTTAATTTATTATTCGATATTATCATTTCGAAATTAAAAAAAAATTCTCGATTTATAGGTGTTTGTAATACGTGATAAAATACTCAATCAATAAGTTCATCTTCTGTTTTTTACAGTGAATTAAACTTCTGATATGAGAATATTAAACATTTCATTCATCAATTTTAATATGTATATTAAAAATTAATTTGCTATGATCTAATGTTATATATAGTTCCTCGTTAAATCAAAGATTTTAATGAGCAAATAGTATTCATTATTATGAACATGGCATTGATTTATTCTTTAAGGTTTAATCTCAAAAAAAAAACAAACAAAAAATAAATCTTTCTTTTTTTTCTCTCTCTCTCCAAATATTATTCATTCACTTCAAGAATACCAGCAATGGATCGTGTTGTCCAAAATGATTCTGTTTCTGAACATGGTATTGTTATTGTACTAACAAGATGTTTTGCTGCTTCATTAGCACTCACTGCTCGTAATGCTGTTAGATATACTGGACATTCGTAAACATTCGTTGAATCAATTGTTTCATTATTTTTCTATAAAGATATAAAATATTTATCATTTTTTTTTGAGAAAAAAATTATTAAATACCGGTATGAGTTTACAAAGAAGTGGTGGTAAACGATGACTTCGTTGTTGATTAGTACAATCAACAATTTCATGATGTTCATAATCCCATTGTGCACCATCTAAATAGATTCCATCAATAATAATACCATTCGAAATATCATGTGCAGTCTAAAATTTCAAAAATATAAATTATCGAAAATAAATCATTATCGAAACTTACCGTTGTTGATTGTAATTGTTGACGTTCTTCATCATTATCAAGTACTTTATAGGTAAATTTCAATTGATCAATAGGTAATGCAATTGATCGAGCTGAACTTTGAAGTATAGCCGAAAAAAGTCCTTTGGGATAATAGAATGCAGCCGTATTGAATATAGCTGGTAATGGTGATAAGACTTTATTATCTTCAACATAAATAATGACTTGTTGAGTCCATTCTTTAAAAAATGTAATTCGTCCAAGAAGATCAGTAATCCATGCTCGAAGTGATTTTGTTGATGGATATGATTTTCTCTAAAAGAATATTCTTTTGTATTATATATATATATATAAGTATCCATTCATGCAGGTTTAGTGTAAAAGAATAAGAAGTGAATGATTGGGAGACTTATCAGTAGACGAAACGAAAATATCTTACACCAGTGTTATGTATTATCTCCTGTTTATTATATATGTATGATCGATTTAAACTAAATAAATAATCTACATACTTTCCAAATCATTGGTACTTCATGCATTAATAATGTACGTTGAGTTTCTTCTAAAATTTCACTAACAACTGTTTCACCAACAAGTGCTCGACGTAAATCATCACATGTTGAATAAATTAATTCAAGTAATTCATTATATGTACGAATTTCTTGTTTTAATAATGAGAAGAATACTGAATAAGCATGATATTTATTTTCTATATCGAACACAAAATAAATAATCAAATAAATATGTTTTAAAATATATATCTACCTAATCTAGTATTAATTTTTAATAATGCATTTTCAAATTTTAAATGACGTCCTGTTGCACCAAAACCGGTTTCAATCGAGCGTGGTACTTTAGATGTAATATCATCAATAATATGCATACAAGCAGCATCACCATCCGATGAAGCCCTAATAGAGAAAAATTGCATTTAAAAATTATTTTAAGAGACTATTTCTACCCAAATGATATCATCATTCGATATTGTGGTTCAATTGTGACTAACATATCCACTAATTCATTTGCTTGTACATACATTAATGCACGATTTGTATTTGGATGCATACCAAATACGCGTGGATCATCAAAATCAGGTAAAGCATTAATATAAGAAAGAAGACCAGAAAAATTTAAATCTAAACTTGGTGCTTTATATGTTTCATCTCCTGCATATGAATAATCTTCTTTTAATGTTTCCGGACAATAAAATCGTTCAATAATACGTAATAATCTTCGTCGATCAAATTCATCTGTAACTCGACCACCATAAATAACTGAACCAGCAAGATAACAAAATACATCAAATGGTGGTATTTGATTTTTTGAACGACGTACAAGACTTTCTAATTCAAGTACAGCTACTTCCAAATCCGATTGATTAAATTCATAACTTAAATTCCATCCTAATGCTCCAAATTTTTTACGTTCATGAATAACAGCATGAAAAAATGCTAAATTAAATACTAGACGACGCCAATATGGACCTAATGTATTTTTTTCATAGACTTTTTCATTGACAATACCAGTTGGTGCAAAAGTTTGAAGAAGACTACTTTTTAAACCTCGTGGCCATTCAACGGTCATCTATAAATACCGAAAAAATAAAAATACAATTAATCAACAAAAAACAAACTTTAAGACCAAGTTGTAAAAGTTCAAGAGGAAAATGAACATCAGGTTTTGATGAAAGAAATAATCGAAATTGACTATCAAGTTCAAGACCGGGTTTATTAAAACTAGAATAAAGGAAAGTGTATTTTAAAAACAAAAATTATTTTTGTATTACTTATTAACAAGAACTCGAAGTCGTGGCATAAATGATGCACTTAAATGACAATTATGTAAAAATATCCAGCGGCCTTTTAATGTCAATGCTTTTGATAGGACTTCTTCGACTTTTGGTCCTTGACCTTGACCTAATGAAATAACATCAAGATGTGCTGCAGTTCCACGTGTTTCTCGTGCAAAACGAATAAGTAGACTAGTGGGATCAGTACCAGGAGAAAGTAATAAAATAATGGGTGCTTGTGGTGATGAATGTGCATATATATCTTGTATATTAGCAAAACCAGATGATAAAAATTTACTACCCATTTGTTCACTTACATATTGTGAAATAGATGGAAGTAAAGTATCAGGACGAAGAATTTTTATAATTAAAAGACATCGAAAACGAGTTAATTGACAATAATCATCATGTTGAGTTAAATAAATATAAGGATTTGAATGTTTAAAAAATTGTTGATCTGTATCATTTAATAAATTTAAACAAATAGGATATAAAGATGATAATTGTTCATTAACAAATACTAATTTATCTTCCGTTACATTATTTAAAAGTGGACTCATAAAACATGTCCATTCATCTTGTGTTATAAATGATAATTTCATTTTTTGTTCATTTTCATCGACGATTTCTTCTTGTTCATCTTCATGAATAATATTCGATGGAACAGGATTACGAGTTATATGTCGCTCATTGTATGCTTCACGTTCAATTGCTGTTGTTAATAAAAATGAAAATAATAATTGATGTTCAGCAAAAAGACTCCATGATACAAGTTGATAAATTGTATAAGTTAAACGATCAACTAAAATACGAAGTGTCGCAGCACGTTGTTGTGGATTAACCATTGGTATAAAATGTTTTGTATTACGTCTCATTCTCGATAGAACTGGTGGTGGTCCAGTATCATCTGGTGATTCTTCACTAAAACTACGTCGTGGTGATTGCAGAGGAAGACTAAAAACTGAACTACGTCTTCGTTTTTGCATATAACGTTGTACAGTTTCGACATCAGGTGCTAAATTTGTCATACTCATACGACGTGTTGTATCACGATCTAATATACATGATAGAAATGTACGTTGAAACCATGTTAATGAAAATTGATACATAACATTTAAACGTGATAAATAATTTATTAAAAAATAAAGTAATGAACCACGTTTTGCTAATGATAGATAACATTCACGTGCTATATTAATTTGTCGTTCATTCGATTCATTTTCGCTAACACGACTAGCTATTTCATCACTAGTAATTTTTGCACGTGTTAATATATCAATAAGATCATTCCGATCAAGTAAATGCTGTTCGGATGATGTTAACATTTCTAATGTTCGATCTTCATAATCTCGTAAACTTTTTAAATCTTGTGCTAATGTTTCTAATAATAATTTACGTTCATGTTCTAAATGTGGTTCTTCATTTAAAACGACAAGACTTAATAATTGATGTTCTAAACCATTTTGTGTTATTGTAAAATTAACTTTCAAAAAAGAAAAAATAATACATAAGATAATCTTCTTCTATTCACTTACTTAATGTAACACGAATACAAATATCGGGTAAAAAATGTGGATTATTTAATTGTGTAATAAAATAAACACGAAAATTTGGATTAAATTCAATATCAATATCATTAAAACGTATTGTTCCCATAGATGAATTCTTTTGATTGAATATATCACGATTAAGTAATGGTAATAATGATGATTCAATTGTTTCACCCACACCCTCAATAATTAATGGTAAACCAAGTCGAATACATTGTTCACATACACGTAATAATGTTGTATCATCTGCAGATACAACACGTAAATTATTTTCTGTTTCTTTTGTTCGAATCCATTGAATTGCTTGTCGTTGTGGATCAATTAATAGCGGCCATTTAATACAATGTTTAACAAGAACAGCATTTTCACTAGAAAGAAAAATATATTTACAAAAAATTAAAATTATTTAGTTAATTCACATTGAACATTCATCATCTGGTAATAATTGACTAATCCAATTTCTTATTTCACTTGTTGTTGATAACATTGTTGATAATTTATAATTTGAAGAAAAATTAATTTGATTATCGGAAAGAATTTTTTGAAAATCTCGCATAAGATCATGTCGAAATTCACTATTAAATGGTCCAAAATAATTAATTGCTGACGCTGATAATAATGCATCACCAATTAATAAACGTACTTGTTGTTCAAGTTGTGTGACTTGTTCTTGCCAACGAACTTTTTCAATAGCTAATACATTGGTTAATTCATGTGCACATGACATACGTTGTTTCATTAATTCACGTCGAGCATACAATGCTTGTTTTTCATTAACACTATTATTATATTTATCTTCTAATTCTTGTAAATGATCTTTAACCTTTTTATAAAAATAAAAAAAATAAATTAGGATGTTTTTTTTCAAAAAAATACATACAAGTTTAAGCATCTCTTGTTTTCGAGATAGACTTTTTTGCATAACAGATAATGCTTCATTCGCTGTTTTAACTTTTTCTTCTTTTGGTTTGACTGTTCGATATACTTCATAATAACGTTGAATAGCAAGAACCCATTTACAAATAGATCGACATGCCGATGAAACTTTTCCAATAAGATCCGGTGTAAATTCAGGATTACGAGAATATTGTAAAAGTTTTCGATATGTTCGATCCGAAATATTATTTATATCAAGATTAGTTAATCGACTGATAAAACCTGAATCACCTAAGACTTGTCGAGCTGTTGCCCAATCTGATTTACATTCTAAAAGAACACATACAGCACACATGACCATCATAACTCCATAAGGTGGACTTTGATAAACTCGAACTTCAGCAACATCAGCTTTATCAAGTTGTGAAACATCAGCCATAGCTTCTTCTAAGACTGGTTCAACACTTTTAAGATCAAGTTCAGCTTGTGTGGCATATCGTTCAACCATATCGGTATCTTGATGTATTTTTTGTTCTTCAATTTCAACAATTTCTTTAACTTCAAGTACAGCTTTTTGATCTTTTTGTAATTGATTCAATAATTGTTCAATTTCCTATATGAAATAAATAAATCATATGTTCTTATTTTCTTTCTCTATTTGTATACTTTTTCTTTTTCATCAATCTGTGGACCAAGTAATGCTAATTCATCACGCATAACACTGACACTAGCATTTGCATCAGATAATTTCAAAAGACCAGTTGATAATCGATTATAATTAGTCTAATGATTAAAAATAGAATAGAAATAAAACGAGAAAGAAAAAATTTTACTAAAAATTCTTGTTTTGTTTGTGTCATCATTTTATCAAAAGCTTTCATTAAATCCATATACGATGATGGTGTAAGATAATAATGTCGTTTATGTGCAGCATAGAAACGTTTGGCTGCTTCAACAACAATTTCATGTATTGAAACACAACAAAGTGCTAATCGATGATGAAGTTCTTTATCATCAATACGTTCATGATTAGATGATAAAATTCTAAAATATTCAAATCTTATGTAGATAAATATAGAATTAAATTCTTTTACTTTAAATCAACTATTTCAAGAAAAACATCAGCTACTTGAACCATCGATGTTTCACTCCATTCAGTAAACCAATCAATACTTGTACAATTAAGTAAAGCTGGATGTAAACGACATATTTCACGAAATTTACTACCAGCAGGCGAAAATGAAAGAATTATATGAAGATTTGTTCGAACACGTTGATAAAAAAATTCTTGAAGTTGAGCAGGTGTATCACTCATATTAGCTGCATATGCATCATTTTTAAGATCCATCACAAGTGCATTAAATTCATCAGCTTCAAATAAATCAACAACAGTACCAGAATTAAGAATACTTTCTATATCTTCGATAAAACTATCCTATATATATATTAAATAATTAATTCAAAAACAAAATAGATCAAGAAAGAAATAGCAATAGCAGTTTTACATAAATATATATAGCTTTTTATTACCTCATCTAGACTGAAATATGTATGAAGATTAATAAACAATGTATTAGAAAGAAAAAAATACTTTATTTACATGTAATAAATCTTTTTCTTGTATAAATAAAGCCATTGGACGATTTTGAACTGTAACAGCTTTGAATACAATCTTTAAATCATCTCGAAATTCAGTATATGCATATCCACGTTTGATATTCAATTGAAATAATGAATGACCACAAATTAACGCACTTAATTCTAAACATGTTCTTCGGCCTGTACCATCAAGACCGATTAATAGAAGATGTCCACCAGGTTGTTGTAAAACTCGACATATTCTTATAACATGTTCAACAGCTTCTTTAAAAAAGACCATTTTCAGTGTTGACTGTCCACTTAAAGCTTGTTTCATTTGATAATCCAAAAATACTGGACAACATTGTCGCCAGTCATTTAATTGTTGATATAAACGATCATCCGATTTTAAGAAATTACAAAATAATAATGGATTTTCTGAATAATTTGATATATCTAATGAAATTTTGAAATAACTATTTGTTGTTGCATTTAAATGTTTATAAAAAATCGCTAAATCATTTTCTGTTACTAATCGATCAGCAAAAACACGTAAACATTCATGAGCAAATAGAATTGATAAATCTTCTTGATTTGTTATTGTTAATGTTGATGCTTGCATTATACCTTGAGCAAGTTTAGCTAAATCTCTTAAATTAAATATATAATGTACTTTCGATGGTGTTGGAAGTATATTAATTGAAACACGATAATACATAACAAGACAAGCTGAAACAAGAAGATAAAGTGATGAACGTACATCTTGAGGAAAATCTAAACTATTTAAAAATCGTCCAAGACGAACACTATAAATATGAAAGAGTTGTTTCGCAGCTGGATCAGGTAATGCAAATATTGAAAATGATTGAAGTAAACGTTTTGATGGTGCTAAACGACCTGATGATGGTGAATCACAAGCAGCTAGAAATGTTAAATCTGATATTGGACGTATTTGATTTTTTTTTGCATCAATAGCTGATCCTAAAAACAAAATCCCAAAAAATAAAGTTCTAATTATTCTTTAGAAAATTAAACCTGTTTGTAAAATATATCTTAATGTTTCAAGTGTTGGTTGATCACCAAATGAATCAACTTGTGGAATATTTAAATCATCTATAAATATTAATAACCATTTTCCTTGTTGACAACCAAGTAAATTGCCTTTCTTTTTTATTAAATTGCCTGTTATTTGATTTACTAATTTATTTGGTGTTGTTTGAGCACTCATTTGAATTTTAAGTGATTGTAAGGCTAAGAAAGTAGAAGATAAGAATATATAACTGAGCTTTTTCTTAGATATTGTTAGTCACATTATCATTCGTTAGATAATCCTTTCATATTTAAAACTTCGTATTATATTTATATGAAATATGAATACGAACGAAAGGATTGGAGGTCTATAATTCATTACTTACTTTTAAGTTTCGAACGATGCGGAACATTTCCTGAGGGATGTAAAGTTTACTTATCAATGAAATTTTTGACAGAAAAAAAAATAAAAATCATTTTTTTTATCGTATATTTACCATCAGCTTTTGTAGTTTCTGGAGGTACATCACTTGTTTGTGCTAATTTACTTGCTGTTATACCTCTTGCTGCATTAAATTCTAAAACATCACCTATAATTGTACCTGGTCGCACGAAATTTCCATCAGGTAATGTTAGCGATCGAAGCATTGCTTCGATAAGTAAAGTTTTTCCGACACCACTATTACCAGTTAAAAGAACAGGTACTTTATGTATAAGTACTGCTGTTATTAAAAATGAATATCGAACAATATCGACAGTTGGTATAACGAAATGTGATTGTTCACTTTTAATTAATTGTTCAGTTTTTGGTACAAGTGAATCCCATTCATGATATATATATGTATTTAAATCAATCATATAATCAAATATCATACGTGCGTCAGGTGGTAAATAAGCAGAATAATTAATATTAGCACCAAATAAATCACTAAAAAAAAATTTTTTTGAATGTTGAGATAGGAATTAAATTTACCGAACAAAAGTATCGAATTCTTGTGTTGTTGGATCACGTTCAACTTTAATTTGTTCTTTTTGATTAATTAAATTATCATCTTCGAAATTATCTTCTCTTTTTAATCCACCACCAAAACTCCAAACATAACAAAATATATAAATACGTATAAGACATTGTCGAATATTTTTCGGATTTTTTTGTAAATAATATTGTTTTTTATCATTGATGACATAAACAACTAATTCATCACTAGAAGAAAAGAAAATCAATTGATATTTATTTGTAATATTCATACCCTTGAGTGAATTGTTTGGTCGTATGTGGTTTTGGTGGATTGTCTAGAATAAATCTTACGTTTTTCAGAAACTCTTTAGTTAAAAATAAGTCATACTTGCTGCTGCTGGTACATTTCGTTGATCATCTTCACCAAAGCCTCCGTGTTTATCCAAATAATTCAAAAATGTTGATAATAAAGAACAAAATGTTTGTAAAACATTTATTCTTGATACTGGCATATGCCAAGGATCTTTCAATGAATCAAGAAAAGCAAATCCTACAAATAATTTCTTCATAGTAAAAAGAAAATAATAATAAAAATAGAAATAACCTTTGTCCAATGAAAAATCCATTAATTCATGAAGAAAATTAATAGCGCTTTCGGGAAACATTGCAGGTAATTTACATCGATACCAATAATTTAGAAAAGGTACATATCCAAGATCTATTGGATCAAAATAAACCATTGCACATCGAGTAACAGTAGCTGGTGATGAATTCACTAATGAATCAACTTCAAATAAAATTCGAGTATGTCCAGACATTCCAATACGTTCACCATTCGCCAAACAAAGGATTTTAGAATCATCAAGAAGCTAATTTATTTATTTATTAATATCATATGATCTGTAATTTTTAACTTACTGTATTTAAATTTTCGACCCATAATGTATCAATTGGACCATCAAGAACTAACCATTGCCAATGCTCAACATATGATTCATTCTATTATAAATAAATAAATATTTTTTAATATGAATAGAATTATTTTACCTTGTCTGTGTTTATTTGAGATTCATGCGATTTTGAATATGATCTCATAATAGTCGCAAGCTAAATAGAATACATATAAATTAATGAATTGAATAAATATAAACATACCATTCCATCCGTAAATTCTAATGTATCTGGATTAACTGCTCCATAAAGTTCAGATATTTGCATAGATTTTGGATTTAAAACATTGACATCAACAGTAGCCAAACGATTTTGTTTAGTCTATATTATAAATAATTATCTCTGTTTTTTCTCTATTCTATTTCATATTATTATACTTACTTGTGTTTCATCTTTGACTAGTGTTGGTAAATATGTTAATGCTCTTTGAAGAATATTTCGTACAGTTGTTTTTCCTCCACCAGCACCACCAACTAACATTGTACCGTGTCGAAGAACAATTTGATTGTAAAGTTGTAAAGCTTTATCTGCTTGTGCAGGCCAATATTCATAATTTAAATCTCGAATAGCACGTTGTATAGCTTGTTCAATTGTTATATGTTCATGTAAACTTTTATCTGATTGTGGAAAAAGATCACGAAGAATACCAAGAAAGAGTGTTGCATCGTCTTTAAGTAATTTCGGGAGATTTGATTCAGTTAATGCTTGTAACATTATATTTTCCTAAATTTTTTGCATAGAAATTTTACTAAATAATAATAATGACGACATACTTCTGATTGTTCATCAGTAAGTTCTGGATCTTTAATATGTGATCGTTTAAGTTCACCGGCAGTTAAAAGAACAGCTTTAATTGCTCGCATACCAAAATCATAATGATCTTGTTGTGATAATTGACTATTTGATAGATTATATAAATAAACAATTTTAGTTGCCAAAACTTTTGCTGATGTAAAACCAACAGAAAAAAGAATAACTAAAGAAAAATTCATATGAATTAAATATATAGAAAAGAAAATCTTTTCAAATTACCTTCACCAATCAAGGAGTAATGAGGAATCATCATTGCTATAGGTCGAAACATAGGTTTAAGATTATCAGGTAATTCAACACGACCAGAATAAGTTGGATTCCTAAAATATAAAATCGTATTAAAAAAACAAAAAATTTTGTTTTTCGAATATTTTACATAGTAACAAAAAATCCACATGATGGATTCATTTTGATTTCTCGACCATCAAATGCAAATCTAAATAGATTAATTTTAGTTTTTAAAAATTATTTTTCTGCAAACTAACCGTTGTGCATGAGAATCTTTTGCTGTTTTAATTGTTAATAATTGTTGAGCAACAACAGACAATACTTCCACATCAATACGATTGAATCTAAATTGATTTTATAGAGAAAAAAGAAAAGATAAAAAATAATTTACTCATCAAAACAACACCATGATCCTAAATGAAAAAAAAACAAGAATTATAGAATAGAAAAATTTCAAATATGAACAAACCTGATTGAACTAATCCACTAAACATTTTTCCAAGTGTCTAGACATTAAAGAAATTTTTATAGATAATAATATTGAAAGAGGAATTTTACTTTATGATCAAGTTCATCAGAACAGTTAAATACTAAACAAAGTTTTCCAAATGATTTTGATAAATCTTTAACTGTTTCTGTTTTTCCTGTTCCAGCAGGACCTAAATTAAATCAATTATTTAGTTTATCACAGAAATAAAAGATATATATAGTCTATACCTGATGGTGCTCCACCTAAATTAAGTTTAATCGCACCAGTTAATGTTAAATAACATCTTCAAAAAAAAAGTAAAAATTGAAAATTATCACAATAAATAAAAAAATATATTAACCTATCAGTAAGTGGTGTAACAACTAATCGAGTACAACATCCAAGATATTCATAACCATAAGGAAATGAAGCATCACCTTGTAGAAGTTGAAAATTTGTTTCTGTATCATTCCATTCATATCGAAGATGTTTTTGCCATTCAAAATCATTTTTATCTCGAATCTAATTATTTAATTAAAAAATAAAAAAAAACGAAATATCTTTTTTAATTTACGTGTTGTTTAATAAGTATTTCAAATATATCACGCCAATGAACTTGTAATGTTAATAAAGCTTCAACAGTCAGTAATTTTGTCTGTTCAATTTGTGTAAATACTAATGCGCATACATTTTTTATTGTTGTAATCATTTGATCACGTGTTCGAATAAGTGTGTTCTCAATTTGTGTAGACGGAGAATCGAATGTTTGATTTACTTGTTGTGTATACATTACTTGAGAAATAGTTAAAACAATTTGACTAGGATGTTTAAGAATCCATTCAATAAAATCTGTATTTTTTATATCAGCTAAACCTACCTAGAAAACGGATAAATTTTTGTATGATTTAAATAATATAAAAACAGACTTTTAAATGAACTTTAACGGCGTCATACATTGCTTGTTCAACTTGAGTTAACCATTGTTCAACTACACCTCTTGGTCGTATTGATTTTGTAAAATTTACAACTTCACCTTCGACAGATTGCATACTTGTAACAACTTCTACTGGTGATTTAACGATCCGTAAATAAAAAATATTCGCAAAACATTTACGTAAATGTGGCTAGAGAAAAGAAAAGATTCATTTTATATTTTATATAAATTAAAATAAACATACTTGAACACAATTTGCATCATTTGCATGTGATAGAATATCTAATAGATCTTCATTACTAAGAAAGAACAGACGAGGAAAAGCTAATCGTTTTGTTTCCAAATAATCCTAAAATAAAATATATGGTTATAGTAATGTTTTTCTATGATCAGTAATTTGAACAAGTAACGCTCGTCCGTGAACTCGCTTAACTCTCTCTCATAGAAAATGATGATCCAACAGACCTCAAACTCGAAGTCCCTGCATCGAAATATCTTTTCCAAATATTTGGTCTTCGATGTTTTTTTGACTCTGCGGACATACCTCAAGTGCCCGTTGAATTTTTTCCATTTGTAAATTATTTGTTTGTAATAATTCTAATGTTCCTGGTTGTGTTGCTGATTTAAGTGCATTTGGTAATTGTTCAGTTCGACGCATTAATTCTTTCCATTGTTTATCAACTTGTGAGAAAATCTTTGTTTCTTGTGTTAATTGAATATCAGGTGTAGAAAATATTTGTTCTAAATAAAGCCAACGTCGTTGACATGTTATCCATTCATCAATTGTTTTTGATAATAATGTTAAACGTTTATCCCATTCATCAACTAATTGTCGAATTGGATTGATATATTTTGATGATTTTATTGTAGACATTGTGATCTAAAATATTCACATGGAAGTTTTTATTTGACAAAAACAAATTCATTTACTTGACTTTCTTCTAATTGTTGTAATATATCTTCATATCCAACAATAATAAATGTATCTTTACCTGCATGAGGTAATAAACGAAAATCTAATAATCTCCATCTAAAAATTATAAGAAGGTCGTTTTTTTTCATCTTCAGTTTAAAATAATATACCTTTCAATAATTTTATTTAACATTGTTTCTAATGCTGCTTCATTTGATGCTAATGATGAAACATCCGTTATTTTATCTATTAATTGTAAAATATCAGGTCGAAGTAATTTATTTAATTTTAAATATTCATCATCAATAATATCTTTTCCAATTAATACACGTAAACGATCAAAATGTCTTTTTTTCATATTTGGATTACGTAATGCTAAAATAATAGGCATTGATGCTTTAAATTCTATAAGACGTTCTTTTAATTTTGGTATGATATCATTTGGTGGTAATGCTTTTTCAAGTATATAAATATTTTGTGTAAATTTACTAACTTCTTTTTGTAAAAGATCTATATCAATAGCATCAAGAACAGTATTTGTCCATTCACGATAAAGTTTCGTCCAATTTTGTTGTGATTCCCATAAAAGTTTACGTAAATTAATATCTTGTTCAATATCAGTTAATTCAGTATATATCGAAGGAAGATTAATTGTAACATCTTGACGACGATATTTATTCGTTATTTGATAATCACTATTTACAAAGAAATAATTAAACAAGTAACGCTCTTTCTCGTAGAAATGCATCCTCTTCACATTTACTGGAAAAACAATTGAAACCCGTGCTCTCCTTTGTTGTTCATTACTCTTAGCAAAAACTCGGTTTCTATCAATCCACGTCACTACTCTTCTTCAGTAGTCTGAGCAAATAAGGCGCACATTTGAAATCCCCGCATCGAAATAACCGTAGAAATGTTTTTTTGACCCTTCTCTACGAGAAAGAGAATAAAACGTTTTTGTTTTGCATGTATATATAAATTTACCCTAAGATACGTTTTTTTGTTGAATTTTTACTAATTTGATTAAAACGTTCTTGAAATGTTGTATAATTTTTTGCTTTTTCATTTAATTGTGCTAATGATTCTTGTAAAATTAAAATAATCTCTAATGCTGTTTCAGGACGTGTATCACTTGCTAATAAAGATGAATCTTTTGATTTAGTTTTTAATTCAATTATTTGAGTATGTAAACGTTGAATCATTTCATCAAGTTCAATAGTAAATTTTTGTACATTTTCATCACATTGAGCTTCGGTATAAAGTAAACTTGACTATAAATAAAAGAAATACTAATCCAACAAAAGAACAAAAATATAGACTATACTTTTAATTGTTGATAAATAGGTGCTAAAGATCGAAATAATGAATAATCTTCTGGTGCAATATTCATAGAAAAATCTTTAATTGTATCGAACATTTTTGATATAATTTGAAATTCATTATCTAATTTTGTTAAATCCGAATTAACTGTATTTAATGTTGCTAAATGTTGAACAAAATCTTCAACTGATCTTGGATCACGATCCAATAATTTAAGTACATCCTAAATAAATAATATGTTAATGATTAAAAAACGAAAAATTCAATTAAAATTACTCGAATTGTTCTTTGCATTCGTTCATTTTTTTCAACTGCAACCGGTGGTAAATATTCTCCAATCGTATTAATAATATGTTTTGGATAAGGTATTGTTGCATTATAAAATTGATCGGCTTTAACAAGAATAAGTCCAACACGTTGTTGAACAATCATTTGTTCCATTTTCAATAATTGGTGAGTATGTTTAGTCATTAGAAAATGTATATCATCTGTAGTTAATTCTTTTTGTTTTAATTTTTCTTCAATTTTTAATTGCGTACAACTAAGTACCATATCACAATGTTTTTGATATCGCTAGAAGAGAAAAATATATTTCATTATATCTTTTTCTCCTATTGTCATACTTTAATAAAACTTTGAACATTTGCTAAAGCTTGATTGACTGTACTTAATATATCAATAACAACTTCTTGATGATCAGAATCATCTCCAAAAAGAAAAAGAACATCTGGCCAATGAGCTTTCGATACATGAATAGGTGTTCGACTCAATGGATTTGATGCATCAAAATTTGGAAATGTACAAAATAAATTCAATGTTGGATGATCACGAAGACTAGGCACTTGACCAACACATTTTTCTAGTCCATTGATAATATCACGCGTTGCATTTTTAAAATCATATTCATTTGGACTTATTTCATATGTTACTCTATCTTTACTTTCAGAAAAACTAATACAAAAAAAAAATAAATGAATGAAATTTTCGTAATATAAATAATAAACCTGTCAGACGATGCTTCATCGTCAAGATCTGATGTATTATGTCGTGGTAATTGAAAAAATTTTAATAATAGATTTATTTCAAACATTGGTGGAGGTATTCGATTAGCAGTATTTTCAAGCTAGAAATATAATATTAGATTTTAATGTTTTTTTTTAGTCTTATATTATACCCGAGGTAAATCAAGAATATCATTTGGTTCGATTGTTGAATATAAATCATCTTTTTCAAGATTTTCACTTCGTAATACTGTTTGTATTCCATAATTTTGTTCTTTATTATTTGATCTTTAGAAAACAAGAAATAAGATTAATTTTATTCGAAATTTTATTTTTACGCTTCAGTTGTTGGATCTGTATGAAACGATGCACGTGATTCTGATGGAAATTCTTGTTTAGGTCGATAACTTCTA
>CAJNOI010000050.1:429072-479497 GCA_905250115.1 Adineta steineri | reverse complement strand
ATGAATAAGTAAATCTCGTACACATGATTTAACAAGACGACGAAGAAATTCAAGTATAATATAATCAAGTAAACGTAAAAAATCTGATATACGTATTAATGTATCACGCCAACGTTTACGTTCAGCAAAACTTGGGCCAATATCTAATTTTATTAAACTTTTTCGTGTCAATAATCAATTTATTTCAAAAATTTACTTAGTTTAGCTTTTGTTTTTATCGATGTTCGACTTTGTTGTGTATCAAATTGTGATATTTGTTCATCGTCATCGAATTCTACTGGTTGTTGATAAAGACTTGGATCTGCTAAAGCTTCGACAGATATTCCTTCTAATTCAACAGCTTTCTATAATAAAATTTTATTGATAAGAAAACTATTTTTTCATTATTTACTTCACAAGCATGAACTGCTAGAATTGCAATTTGATCAATAAATTCTCTTAATTTAATTGATGTTACGTTCATTTGTGCAAAATGTCGTCGACTAAATTCTTCGAGAGTTGATGTTTGTTGATATACATGACGATCAAGTAAACAAAATGGTTTAATACGATCTGTTTGTCCATAATAATAAACTTCACACATTGCTTTAACATGAATAAGAACACCTTGAAAAATTTCATTCGCATAAAAAAGTTTTCGATTATGAATAGAACTAAATAGAATTAATAATTAAGGAAAAAAGTATTTATTGTAATAAAAATTATCTACAGTGTTCGTTCGCGTTTTTCAGCTTGAACATTAGACCACCAACAACGAAATGCTCGCCATTTTCTTTAGGTAAAAATTTCATAGTAAGATTTTAGAAAACAAAAAATTGAATAAACAAACCGAAAATTTGAGAAACATGATAATTGAGTAGTTAAATAATTATATTGATATCGTTCCCATAACCAAACTAAAGCAGGAGTGATTGTTGTCTGAGATGAATCTAATGTATTAACCTATAAATATTCGAAGAATTTTTTATTTAATATTTTATTTTCTTCTTGATAAATACATAAGTTATATTGAAAGCAGAAACTGTCCAGAAATAGGGTAGAGTTATAACTTCAATTTCATTGGTTTGGATTTCTAAATCATATGGATTATAAGGTGCAGAATATTTATTTCGAGCAGCTAATAAACAATAATAGAATATTCCACTTTTATCTGAATTTGGTGACTTAAAAGAACAAAAGAAAAAATAGGATTAGTTTTTCATTTTTATATCAATTACTTGTTCATTTCTAGCATTAGCAAGATGTTGTTCAAGTATTCGTTTTCCTCCGGGCCCATAAATAGGTAATTGTATTGGAAGACCAAGTTTTCTACGAAGTCGAATTAATTGATAAGCAGCATCACGTGAATTTTTTTCAGCTTCAAATTTTATCCAAACAATTTGTGATGTTCTCTCATCTCGTGGTGATGATTGTGCTGGTATATTTTCATGTTCTATTCTTCCACCCATTTTTCTTGGATTTTCTTGTTGCCATCTTTCTAATCTGAACAAATGACATTTTTTGAATTAAGTATTAAATAATCAAATTATATTACGATCTAAGATGCATAGGTAAATCCTCACGACGCTCATTACGTGCTAGAGTACGAGCCAGATGTTTATCAGTTACTAGGCGTGATAATCCTCCATCAGTCTAGATCAGATAATCATGTAAAAATAAATATGAACCAACATGAAAGAACTTACATCTTGTGCTACATATTCCGCATATGCTTTAGCATCACTAGTTTCGTATGTACCTTGATTAGATCCACGAAATTGATTTAATTTCTGAGGTACAACGGATATATCAAGCATTTTTCGTTTCGATGAAGACATTTTTGTTCAATTTTATTAGATATAGATAGTATTTCTCTCAAAATTGTACTGTAAAAAGTTTGCCATTTACGCTTTATTCAAAGGTAACGTCGCTTAGCGATGTTGTATGTTTTAAAACAAAGAGGTCACTATTTTATATATACATATCCTTTTTTTCTCGCTCAAAAAACTGTGATTAAGAAAAAGATTTAGAAGAATTTCTATACAATAATTATTTAAACAACACTTTAGTTACTATGTTGAGAACACTTAAAGTATAACAGTTATAAGTGAATTATAAAAGTAAAGAATGAAAAGGCAATTACTACTATTATAGTTATACTTTTTTCAAAGTAAATGGTTTCAATGACTATTGAATAGAATAAAATGTTTGAGGATTGCATTAAGTATTCAATTTATTTTTCTTTGTATACCCTCATCATAACTATAATTAATGATTTAGTTCATTATATTTGTATAATAATCATATCCTCATTATACATATATTGTTTATATTTTACGTATATATGCTAGTCCATAAATTAGTAGAAAATATGTTCATTAATTAATTGACAACAGATGTTTTCTATCCAACAGTTTTCATACAATGTCATATACCAATATGTTTCTATTCTATGATGCAACATTGAAATATCAGAGATAAAAGAAAAGAATATCTGTAAGTAGAAATCAATTGTTTCCAGTTAAGTGTCATGACTATCCAATGTGTGTCAATCAAAGGACATAAGATTCGAAAATAATCAAGTTCGTAGAGTCAAATATTAAAGAGTCAGTTATTCAATAACATTTTCATTTTGGAAGATTATCACAAAAGAAAAAACGATCATTTAGGTCATTGCAGGTTTGAAAAAAGTTAAATTCTATACAAGTATTTCATCAAATAATCAGAGTGGTATTAACGACGCTTCATATATTATTATTACTTTTTTCGAGTTTACAATCGAATGTACTATACATTGTAACGACCTCTATATCATTACTCATTGAAAGAGGTTTGTTACATGACAACATTAGTCGTGATGGTAAAAGAAAGTGGTTGTTAAATCAAAACATTATAAACAAGACTGCATACACTATTACTAAAGTTCCTCTCGATATAATTGTTCGGTTTCTTCATATTTATTAAATATGAGCTCGACAAACTTCAATTCTGGTTCATATAATGACAATAATTATAACAATCAACAATGTATTCCACCAGCAAGATATACAGAAGTTGATCAAAATGGTGAAGTCGTCTATCAATCGGATTCCATTCCTGTTGATTTAGTTTCAACTTATTTACAACCAAGAGATACAGTTGCACAAAGAAATGCTGCAACAAGTGGTGACAAAACAAGTGATCAATATAGAACATTCAATATTCCAGATAAATTCGACAACCCAGGTATATAACTAATTGTTTTCTTATCATCTTAATAATATATTTCAATTAGATTGGTGGCAAGGATATACAAAAAAAGAACCTAATCCACTCTATCGAACAACTGCTCAAGATTATGGTGCTGAAAAGCCTAATATTCATACAATGCCAACTGTTTATCGAACACAATCAAGTGCATTTACTGAAGTATGAAAAAATGATATTTTGAATTTTTCATATTTCTTATCTGTTTTTTTTTCTTCTTCCTTCTATTTCAGCATCTTGGTAAATGTGGTGTTTATCGTTATCAAGGTCTTAATACGGCTGTAGATAAAGGACGATTTATAGACAAACCTTAATTTTCTATTTTATTGCTTTAATACAAATGTGAACAAATTTATTTTAAACCGAAATATCAATTGTAAGAGGAAATAAAATAATCGCCTATCATCCATGTCTATGATACAGAAAATAAGATTTCATCATATCAGTTCTGTTGTTTTTTTCTTCTTCTGGTTGAATCAGTCATTTATTTTAGACAATTGTTGATAATAAATAATGTATGAATAATTTGTGTACAATTATGAGAAAAACGACGAAATGTTAAAATATATACACAAATATTCATACAAGTAAAATCAACAAGATTAAGAAAATTAACTCTCTATCATATAAATAGAATATAAAAGAAGCAAATGAAACAATATAAAAAAAAGCAGAAGAAGCGAGGAAAAAATGTTTAAAAAGTAGGTAAACTGTTTTCTTTTTTCTTCGAATTATTTTTGTTTTTTGGACTAGACTAGTAACAGTAGGCTAGGAGAAAAAGAATTGAATAGTGCAAATAATTAATGATAGCAATGGTTGCAATTGTATTGAGCGAACAAACAATTGATTTGTTTCACCGAGATTAGTCTATAAACAGAATTAAGATTGAATTATTCATACAAAATAGACATTTAGAGATCTGTAAAATGTTGCTGTTGTGGTGGTCCTTGAGTTGACGGATATGGATTATAACTAGCACTATTCCCACTACGTTGATTATATGCAGAATAAGGTTGATTTACTGGTTGTGGTGGTGGTGGATTTTGTTGTGTTAGCCGTTGACGTAATTGATCAATACCTTCACGAGTCATTGGCATTTGTGATCTTTGAGAATCTTGTGCTGATGATTGATTCCATGGTGAATATTCTTGATTTTTCCATTTACCAAGAACATTTGAAGATGGAAAATTAAAAAAATCATTATTCTGTTGTTGTTGTGAATTCGGAGAAAATAGTGGCTGAGAATTGTATGGTGGTGAAAATGGTTGAGATGCATTTCGCATATGTGATTCAGCAATACCTTCACGAATACTTGGTTCCATAGCTAAATTCAATGGTTTTCGAGAATCAATACTTCCACGTGGTGATTTTGGTGCTACATCTTATTAAATGAAAAACAAAAAGAGTTCTGATTATTTTTCCATAGAAAATACATACTTTCCGTATTCCAACTGCCAAAACCTTTTGGTTTAGCATTAAAATCTCCAAATCTCGGTGCATTTTGTGTTGGCGGAGGTGATAGAATAGGTTCAGGTACAGAGGGAGCTGCAGAAGGAGGAGCAGGTGGATTAAATTTTGGTCGAACTGGCGAAAAATTTGGTCCTGTATAAGGTCCTTCATCGCCAGACCATGAATCGGGTGCAACCTGGCCCCATGGTTGAGATGTTGGCTGTATATAAAAAAAAGACAAATTGATATATATAAATAGAAACATAAATGAAAATATATACGCTAATATGAGTTGATGTTGGTTGAAATCCTTGTTTCTTAACATTATTTTCATCAACTACCCATTTTTCAGAACGAGCTTTACGTTTTTGAAACAAGGCAGCACCTTTTCCACGATTTGCATTTAAATCAGCAACGAGACTCATTGCAGCTTGTGGTGAGACATTTGTATGTGTAACATGTTCCTATGAGAGAGAGAGTATTCGAATTATTACAATTCATAAATATTTCTTTTCATGTTTTACCTGCATATGCATTTGTTTAAAATTATCCGGGGCACCAACATATCGTAATGGATTAACATATTGAGCTTGATCTAAACTATGTTTAATACAATCAGGTACATTTGATGTATCGAATGGCGGTGGTGGTGGTGGTGGATGATGTGTAAATGGTATATCGTTCGTTTGTACAGGACGTAATGGACGATAATTACTTGTACTCAGCGTCGGAGTAGCATTTGCTTCAGCTTCGAGAGTATATTTTTCAGCTCGTTGACGTTGTCTTTCAAATTTCGATGCACCTTTTGATGTTGGATCCCCTCCTTGAAGTATGGAGGCAATTTTATGTGCCATTTTTTTTTGTTCTTCTATTGTTGGATAAGTATTAAAAGAAGTTTTAAAGAAGCTTGAATCAGCATAAACCTTCTCTATATTGAAAAATCATATTCATATTTAAATCTTATATTTTAAAAATAAACTTACTATTTGCAATAGGTGATTTGAGCAGATCAGCACCAAGTTCATGATCAATAGTTGCTGAAAAAACAAAATTTAAAGAATAAGAAACGAAGATTTATAAAAGATCCATGCTTACGATCAGATTTACGTCTATGATCTTGCGATAGATTATAACGAGCAGCGGCAGCTGCTGCTGCTGCTTGTTGCTGTTCATATAATTGTCTCTGTATTTGTTCTTGTCTTTCACGTTCACGTTCACGTTGTTCACGTTCTCGCTGTTCACGTTCGCGTTGTTCACGTTCTCGTTGCTCTTGTTGATAACGATACACATCAATTGGTTGTTGTTTAGGTTGTTGAGGTGGTACATATTCATCATATGCTTTACTTGTTATTGAACGTATTGGTAAAACAACATTACTTGGTCGTCGAACTGGATTTGCTTGTCGACTAATTTTTGTATAGCGTGGACCAGATGAAGCATATTCTGAATCACTGAAATAACTTTGATCATTATTTTGTATAATCCTTGTATTATAAGTTGTTGCTGGTTTTGAATAATACGATTGTTGTGGATTTGGATTATTATTAATATTATTATTATTAGTAGTACGACGTATATTAGAATTTGAACTATTTGTTGGACGCATAGAAATTGAAGAACGTCGAACATCATTTGTATCCGAAACATAACCACTTGACATAGCTCCATTATAATTACGTGGTGTATCATACATACTATTTGATGTTGGTAAATGATAACTATATTGTTGTCCTCTTGTTGAAGCTGAAGGTGTTTGTGGTGAATTCGATGCCATTGTAGCTGTACGAAACATTGCTGGTAATGGATTTTGAATTGAACGTCCATATGAATCGGTATAACGTGGATCTCGATGATTATCGTATTGATTATAACCTGTTGTTGATGTATATGATGGATACGCAGGTGTAATACGTGAAGAATTATTATATTGATGATAATCCATTGATGGTGATTGTGGAGTTATACGTTGTAGTGAGTAAACAGGACTATTTTCTTTCGTATCTAAACTTGACGTTGAATCAAATCGATTTGAACGAGGTTGTGTTGAACTAAAGAGATTTTAAAATAGAATAGAAAATTAAATTTAATAATTTACCTTTGTACTTCGAGAACAAGTTGATCACGAACACTACCTATTACGTCATTTATTTCTCGTAAAGATTGTTGTACTGATGGTACACCGTTAACCGATACAAGTGTATCACCTGTTGTAAGACCGCCTAGTGCTGCCTTACTTTGACTGCGTACCTATTCAATGAAAAAAAAGAGAATTTCTTAATTTTTTATTGTCGAAAACAACAACAACAAGAAAGAAAAATACCTTATCAATATATACAGGTGTACGACTACTACTTGAAAGTCGAAAACCCCAAGGAGCACCACCTCGCAATACTACAGTTTTTCGATTAACTGACATTATTTTTTAGTTTATTCCCTATCCGAAACAAGCAATAGTGATAATATGGCTCATGGTTTTCTTTCAGACAAATGTCAACAGTGTATGTTTTTATTATGGCAGTTGAGATAATCTACTTTCACAATGGCCAACACAGCGTAATGCATGTAATGAAAAGAAATAGACAGACGAAGGAAAGTAAGGCAAGGAAATCATGGAATATCTTAATGAGAAAACATTTGACCAGTAATAGGAGACAGCCGGTCAAAGAAAAAGAAAAACACTCTTCAATTATAAACGTTTGGCAATCGCTCCTTAAGAAATGTCTAACACAGTCAAAGGAAAGAAGAGAGAGAGAGAGAGATTTTTCTTATTCATAATGTGACCTATTCGCATGTATCGACAAATGGGAAATACAAACTAATTTTTTCTCTTTCTTCTGTTTTTCATATGTGCGCATGTTTTTATGTATGTGTGTGCGCATACATGCGATTCTCAATAATCTTTGTTGGCAGGAAAAAATATTGTTGGTTATGACTTCGTGTATCAATCATAGAAAATAGTAGAAAAGTAGTAAAGATATTATTGACAATAGAGAATCACATTTCTATTTTTCTTTTCTGTTCTGTTCTATTCTTTTGTTTTTCTTTAGTTATTATCTTCTTTATGTTTTCTATGCAGTAAATGCTCTGATGATTGAATGAAGACAGACAAGAAAGAGAAGCATCTATTTAGAATTATTATCGACCATTCGTACATTATTGCACGACAACGGTTATACATCTTTTTTGTTCTGCAACGACCAGATGTACAATAATAATATGTATAGAAAATTCTGCTTCTACATGAAAAAGCATATATACAAACAAGCAAAACAGAAAAACTCGAAGAGGATTCTATCAAGCAAATACGATAGAATGGAAAAAAACGGATCGGATATATTTCTATCGGCTGTCGCCATCGTTCTTTAACGTACTTATTCTTCATTAATATTACATTGGCACGACAACTAATAGATAAATCGAGTTGACCTGAATGTTTTCTCATCAACAATAAACTAAGAAAAACAGCTTCATAAATGTCTCTATCAGTCAAGAACGTACTAGTTAAAAGATCAATATGTATTTTTTTAATTATACATAATCAATTTGACTTTTATATCTCTTGCCGTTTTAGTTTTTTATGTCTGTAGAAAAAAGCAATATATGTATATATTATCTGTTTTTTGTCAGTGATCCGACAATGTTGACAAGATACAAGGCTAACTGTTTAATTTGTATGCAACTTACCGTATAGTAAAATTTTCTGGATTTTTTTCAAGTAATATATAAGAAGATATCGCTTTAATATCCTTCTTGATATTTTGTTAATAATACCAGAAATATTTTATTGAAAAATATTAGATATATATATACAAAATAATAATCGAAATGTATTCTCCGGCTTGGCACAACTTGATGACATACACACACACACACGCACTCACAAGCACGACAACAGCTCGTATGCCTTCTGGTTTCAGCAACTGTATGAAGAACGCCCGTTCTTCTTCTTTTTTCCCTTCTATATGTTTATATGATATAGCGAGAAAAAAAAAGGTTGTTAGGAATAATAATTGTGTCGATAGAATCGTAGTGGATGACGACAGTTCTTGTACACAAAAAAGCAAAAGGATCTATCTTGCTGTTCCACTCTTTTCTAACGATTACGGCCCACCCACACTGTTTTCTTACGTCTTTGTGCATGGTATGCATCAGCTCCAAGGTTGGTCTAAAGAACCGGTGCGATGAGAAGATCTGTCGTCTCAACGATGAGAAAAAAAGAGGAAAAGATGTATCGTTGTCGAACAAAAAAAAATGCATTTAGACCAAAACAACAAACAAATATAAAGAATGGAATGTATCATTCCTCATGCATATATAGAACTTAAAAATGATATGATGTATATATAAGAACTAAATATTATCTTACATTGGTATTATTATGAACAAAACTATCCGAATGTTTTGTTGTATGCAAATCATCTGCTAATGGTTTTAATTCATATTGATAATTAAGTAGTTTGTCTTGAATCATCACATCGAACAATTTGCACGTTCTTTATTTGTATGTAGATATATAATGTCGAGATAAATATAAGACTGATATACGGCTCGTTTTTTTCCTCTCTCTCACATAATATATCTCATGTCATAATGATGATCAGTATATAGGCACCTGAACTAGATAGAATGACTAAACAAGAAAAAGAAGTTTATGTAATCCTATCGAAAGAAATCGATATTCTTCAACGTTATTTATAGATGTATGCACACAGCATGAGAGAATCAAACGAGAGAGTACTATATAGATATATTGATGAAACCTTGATGTCGATAAAAAAAATAGACGCATGATAATTGATGGCAATATAGATTTTATTTGAGCTAATTTATGTATAAGATAGTATTTGTAAATCATATGAACCATCGATCTAAGACAAAAGAAAAATAAAATATAATTTTTTTTTTCGATAAATTTAATTTACATCAAATCGTTTTATATGATCGGTACCATAATCTGATTGCTGCATTTTAGCACATATTGTCCACATTGCTTGAAGATGTTGGGAAAGTTCATTGATGGGTGGTATTTTCTATGAAGGCGAAGAAGAAGAAGAAGAAAGTTCTTGTTCATATCATAATAACAATATGATTACTTACAGTAAATGTCGTTTCTGTCATTTGATCATCATTAATCAAGGTACTGCTAAGTAAACGCTCAATTGATGGCTTACGCTAGAAAGAAAGATATATATCAATCAAAAGGTTATTCCTTTGTTCTAATCATATTGATAACGATGTGAGACATTGGCTGTTATAAAATATGATCGTTTTTTTTGTCTTACATCTTTTGATAGACTTGTTTGATTGTGAATCTTAACATTATCAATAGAAAAATCTTTCCAAATTGGTGATGGTTGTTGAAGAAAAAAACATATTTGATATATAGAACGTGGCATAAATATAAACTAAAATATATACAAATACAATTTATTTATTTATTTGTAAGAATAATTATTGATAAATACTTGTTTTTGATCTAATATAATATGACTATTACTACCAGGTTCACCATGAGATGATTCCATTAATCGATATCGTTTTAAAAGAACATGCCATTCATCTATTTTTATTAGAGAAAATTTGATTTATTAAATCAATTAGATTACTATTAGGATGATTCATCTAATCTTTATTTCGAATACAGTAACACCTCTCGATAGTGACATTCTCTGTTTTATGAACGTTCTCAGGTCCGATGGAGCGATTTTTCCTGGAAATGCATCTCTCCAATATGAACATCTCTTTATTCTGAACAGTAAACAAAGTTTTGAAAGATGTAGAGTGCGGTAGACGTATAAAACGAAAACTGTTTCAAAGAAGATCATGAAGCTTTTTTCATGAGTGTATCTCATTGAGCAAGTTTTATCATTTCAGATCGTATGAATATCATGTCTACTCTATAAAAAAAAAAAAATTCAAATTTCTGCGCGAAAAAAAAGCAAATTTTGCCTGGGACATATATATGATGTTTTTTTTGACCTCTTTCTATTTTCTGTCATATATTTTGATGAGCTAACCAATTCGAATTCGAATATAAATAGACATCCAACTGCATACTATTAATTCTGAAATAAATGGTGAAATTTATAAATAGATTCAGTTTTACTCTAAGATGTATATGATAAGACCAAGGGGTGGATGAGGGGGATTTCTCTGAAAATTATTCTACAACTAAATCCATTCCTAGGAATAGGTATGAGTTTTTCTTTTTTTAATACCCGTTTATATTCAAACTCGAACTTGGCAGCTACTCAAAGGCATAAGCAAATATTCTAAGATTTCTTCTATTTCAGGCTATATTATATATTAGCTCTCTATAGTGAACACTTTTTTCCCGGTCCCGATGGTGTTCACATTAGCGAAGTTTTACTGTATTGTATAAAATTTACCTTCGGCATGTTGTTTTATTTTAATCGATAAAAAAGCTGTGTATTCATTATCAAATTCAATTGATAAAAAATTCTATAGAAAAATTTCATTTTTAAAGAATAATTAAATGTAAATTCTACTTTAATCGCGTTATCATTACAAGACCATGAAAACATTTTACATCCTGCATGAAAGGATGCATTGGATCGTTCTTGTCTTGTTAAAAGTATTTGTTCTTTAAAAATAATTTCTGTCGTCATTTTTCAATCGAAATATTCATACTCATACGATCATTTCAAAAAAGAAAATATTGTTTCTATAACAATTAAACGGAGGAAAAGATGTCGCAATTATCATTTCATTGGATAATCCTTTCCACCAATCAATGTTTTACAAAAAAAACGTAGTTTATTAAGAAATTTAGTAAATCTCTTTTTTTTATTTATTTTTACATCAATAGATAAATAATGGTATTATACTTTCAATTAATCTATTTGGTTTTATATCTAATTCCATTGACAAATACCATCTTAGATGATGATATTCTTTATGATATTAAATGGCAACCGGAATTACCAGCTGTAAGGAAAGAATTTTATGTAGAATACAAATAGAATTGTTTTTTTAGTTAACTGAACTTGATAATAGTCATACATTTACATCTACACGTAAAGAAAACTATCAATGTGTCTTACCAAAAACTGAAACAACGATTCCAGTAAGACATTTGAAATATTTTTTTATAAGAAAATAAAATTTTATCTGTAGACATCTACTGAAACAATTGCATTTTCTGAAGTTGAAACATTACTAGAAGGTTTACATGCAAAAAAATTATGTGCTTATAGAGTAAGATTATTGAAATAAATGAATTCTTTATTGAAAGCAAATTTTCAGTTGGATCCGTATTGGACATATGAATTATGTCATGGTGTACATATTCGACAATATCATGATACAAAAGTTGCAGGACAAGTAAAATTTAACTTTTCTGGAGAATAAATTAATCTATATATGTTTGTTCTTAGAAATCACTTCTTCAAGAATATTATTTAGGTTATTATCATTCGGATAATCAAGATATTCAAACTACTTCTGATGGAAAACAAGTATTCAAAGTAATTGAAAAGAAATTATGGATATATTTATTTATCGAGAAATGAGAATGTTTTTAGATTCATTATAAAACAATTGATAATAAAAAAACACCTATGCTAGCTGTTCGATATTCAGGTGGAACACTATGTGATATTAATTCCAATCAACCACGTGAAACGATTGTTTATTATGGTAATTTTGATATATATATATATAGATGAATTTTTTTATTAATTGATGTTTAGTATGTGATGAAAGAGGTAATGA
Organism: Adineta steineri; assembly: GCA_905250115.1. Taxonomy (NCBI): domain Eukaryota; kingdom Metazoa; phylum Rotifera; class Eurotatoria; order Adinetida; family Adinetidae; genus Adineta; species Adineta steineri. The sequence goes on along the minus strand of CAJNOI010000050.1, from coordinate 467,089 downwards.
TGTTGTATTGAATTTCGAAGAAATTTCAACATGTTATTACGAAATGACCGTGGCATCGAGATGGCTTTGTAAATTACCTGCATTTAGGTAAAGTCAATGAAAATAATTTTAGATACATTTGTCAATATCATGACCTTTGTTATGTTATTGCATCACATGTACTTTGCTTTCTTTTATAAATATTTTGATTTATTTAAATAGCCTTTAGCGATTTCGAGTAATCGTTGTCGAGCACGAATAATTAAGAGAAAGAGAACGACACTGACTCATTCGTTTCATAGAAGTAAAAAGGTGTAAAATACATGCTGACTAGTTTGATTTATTCGAAAGGGAAAAAAATTAAAGTTTGATTTTCTATAACTACAACATTATACATCGATAAGCTATGGAAAAATACAGAATTTCGATAATTTTCTTGAAGAGAAGTTAAATGACTTCATTAAAATCAAATTTTCTAGTTTATTAATCGATTTGATCTTATTTCTATCAATATATCTTTGCTTTTTTCTCATCATATAGTCCTGCAGAACCAAATCGTTATAGTGTAAATTGTTATCCTAAAGAGAATGCTCGACAGAAACCTCGAAATTTAAAAAAACTGGAAGACGAAAGACAAATGTCATTAAAAAAAGGTGGCCGTGCACAATTTACGGTAAACATACACATGATTGTGCAATTCTTGATTGTGTAATTACACCACATGACATATTTATTCTTAGATGACAAGTGCAGACGGAACAACATTTATTATAGCATATCAATATGCAAGCGACGTTGATCTTGATGAATTAACTGAAACAGTTACAAATAAAGTAACACCATCAACTATAACTGAACATATTGGAACACCGAATGATCAACAAGTTCGACAACATCCAATGGGAAATTTAGGTACAGATGTTGATCGTGATTTTCTTGAAGGTTTTCTGTCTGGTCGAGAATGTTTACCCGGTGGAAGTGGTTGGTGGAAATATGAAATATGTTATGGCAAACATGTTATACAATTTCATGTAATTAATTTTCTTCAAACGAAAAAAAAACTTTTTTAATTTTTAAAGGAAGAAGGTCAACATCGTACATCAATTTTACTTGGAACATGGAATCGTGATAAACATATTGAATGGTTAAATACAAATCCAAAAAAGAGATTAGCTGGAAATATTCGTGATCGACAGTATAAAATATTTAATCTTTATTTATTTGTATTCTTTAAATCATAATTTAGATTTGTTTCCTTATATTACACTGATGGTGATATATGCGAATTAACTAAAACTCGACGTGTTGTTGAAGTTAAACTACGGTATATTATTCAATTAGAATAATAAAAAACAAATCGAATTATTTTATTTAAGATGTTCCAAAAATGCAGAAAAATCTCATGCAACATCAATGTATCTTGTTGAACCGGAAACATGTTCTTATGTTATGGGAGTATGTATTAGAAATATTTCAAAAAGATAAAACTAAATATTTTCTATTAGGTTGAATCATCACTTTTTTGTAATTTAATTGATTATACAGATGAATATGGAATACCCGATCGTGAAAAATTAATGAAACGTTTTCAACAACAACAACAGCAACAACAAACACCAGAACAATAGAGAATTTTTCTGTTGTTTTCTTTTTTAATTTGAGAATGTATATCATCTATTTATTGTTATTTTGTTTTTTTTTCTTTCTATTCATAATGCAAGTTTTAAACAACCGATTGAATTTCTAGATAGAAAAAGAAAATATGGAATCATTAAAAAATTTTGTTCGATACAGTTGGAGTTCATCACCAAAAGTACGTACTGATGTTATTAATGATCTTGTTGAAACATTAAAAACTAATCAAACCGATGGTATGTTAGACGAAACGAAAACAAAAAAGATTTAATTCTTATTGAAAATTCTTTAGATCTACCAGATCCTGCTTTGAAAATCTTAGCACATACAATTGGTCAATTAATTCCATCGTATACAACAGCAAAATCACGAGTTTTACTTAGTACACTTTTGGATGCAGCTGTTGGAAAATATAAAGAAAGAATTTTGAAACCAATTCTTAATGCATTTGATTTACAATCACGTACGATTTGTAAAGTACATCCACAGTATGTGAGAATTATATAAATTGAAAATTTTCGAATTATTTATTCTATAGTCGAAATGCACGAGTTCAAGCTGATTATGGATTTTTATATATGTCAAGAATTTTAGTTGCAAGTCAAGGAGTAACAACTGATGAAGAAATCGATAAATTAACTGTAGGATAGAATTGAATTAAAGATATATATATTATGTTTGATTTTAGTTATTGATCTTTTCGAGATATATCTCAAGTATATTGGCTGATTTATCAACACCGTTAGGATTGAAATTAGTTGATAAACGTTTGAAAAATCTATTTAAACAGGTATGGAATTTAATTACTAACGAATCAGATATTCGATCGTATTTTTAGGTTCCAAAAGTGTCTGAACGTTGGGTAAAATTATTACAATCGATATCTGAACTTGATTTAGCTCATTTGGGTATGATCAGTGCTCTGTTACATCGATTTAAAACAACTGAACCAACATTATATGAACAAGTTAAAGTAAAAATTTTCCTTTCGAATATAATTTCAAAGAAAATGTTTTTATTATTAGACTGTTGGTATTGATTCCTATACAAAATTAATTCTTGGTACACGAACAAAACCATACGATGCAGCATTAAAACCTTGTACTGAAATTATACGTTCAATTGATATTGAAACATTTAAAACAAATGTTTATCCAGCTGTGAATCGATCACTTCTTCGTAATCCTGAAATAATCATCGAAGGTTTTTATTTTCGTATTATTTTTGAAAAAACAAATTTCTTGTTTTTTTAATTAGCTGTACCATCATTACTTAGTAATTTACAATTCGATCTAAGTTATACTGCTAATGAATTAGCTAAACTTCTAGCTCGTAAGATGAAGTTTTCATTTTTAGGAAATTTTAATTATATTATATCTTTTCTTTTATTATTCAGCACCATTGGTATCAAAAACTGAAAGTTTAGAAGCATCTGCATTAACTTCATTTCAAGCTCTTGCTAAACAAATTGCTAATGGTGAAACAGTTCTAAGTATAGTTCAATATCTATTTAATATTCTTAATGGTTTGTGAATATATATATATGTTTATTGTTATTTAAATCGAATATTTTTTGTATTAGGAACTGATTCATCCGTAAGTAAATTATCGGTGATAAGTCAACGTGAAAATGTTTTGAATGCAATTGGAGCATTAAGTCGATCACCAAGCAAAAATATATCTCAGGAAGATATTTTGAAATTATTTGATAAATACTTTTATTCAATGATACAACAAGAAGTACATGAAGGTCTTATTGGTCATATGTTACAACAAATGACTGGTTGGTGTTCAAGATTAACTAGTGTTAATCAAACATTAACAGATTTTTTTAAGGTAATAAATTTTTAAAATAAAAAAAATCTTGTAATATTTGTTTTTATTTTAGAAAGGACTTGAACAAAAAACTAGTACAGCTGTTACACGGACAGCTTATCTTCAATGTATGTTGGCAACATATAAAGGTTAGAAATCTATTAAATTAATTCTACCATTATTATAGATTAGAAGTGAAGATTTTGTGAATCTGAGTTCCACAAATCTATACCGTTTGGCTTTAAGAGACAATAGGAGTTAACTATTTCTTGTATACGATCGTACTATCATGAATCAAATATTTTTCATCTAAAGATAACGAAGATATGTGATGAGTTTAAGTTCCATACATACTTAACTAAAGCGGTCAAGTTAGTGAGCTCCAAATTTGAAGTTTACGAGAAATTGTAGCTTGTAACTGTGTGCTTTTTTTCTTGAACATCACCAGTCAATTCAGCACAGTCCATAGTATCTATTAGAACAATCAAAAACAGATGATTACAGGTTTCAGGTAAAGCATTTTGCAACAAGTTAGACATCTGTAAACTCCAAATCTGGAGCACATTTAACTTGACTAACTAAAGATACATTTGTAGAAATAAGAAAGTAATATTTCAATTGAATTATTTTTTTTATAATATAGAGGAAACTATAACATCATTAATTCCATTACATACAACATTAATGGCATCTTATGAACGTGGTCTTAATCAACCAACATTGATTATTTGTGTTCATGAAGCATTATTAGCAGCACTTATAATGATTAATATTGCTCAAATGAATTCTGCTTATGGTAAGATTAAAAATAAGAATTTATTCTGATTAACCAAGAATTTCTATTTATTAGACAATAAATTGACATCCTTATGGTCGACATTGAACGATAGTAAAAAACAAATATTTACAACAGATAAATTTCAACGAGAAATTAATCAAGCTGGTTAGTAGTATTTATCTAATTAATTATCGATGAATTTATCAAAAGATTTCAGGTGCCAGAGTTTTCTTTCAATTATACGAACAACTTCATGGAACATTACATATTCAAGATATCGGGTAAAAAAAATATTTTCTTTGCTATTAAAACCAAAAAACTATATTTTTTTAGACCATACACTCGAACATTTATTCATTTAATTTTACATTCATCATATGAAGTACGAAAATCAGCATACGATATCATTCGTCGTCTTGTTAACAATCTACGTTCGAATGAAACGGATATTAGTTTAGCACTTTTAAATGCATTAGAAACATATTTTGATCATTTTCAATTGACTGTAAACAACGAAAATATTATTATATTTCGAATAATTCTCATTCTTTTATCTTTAGAATGACTCAGGAGATGAAATGAAATCAACAACCGTTTCGAAAGGTCTTGAAGAAACATTATTATGTTTAGCTAAATCAATGCGAACGCAAGATGAAAAAACAAAAATTATGCTTTGTGTTCGAGCATTACTTGTTTCTTGTTTAAGTTCACAACTTGTATTAACCGATGAAAAACTTTGGTTAAAATTTCTTTATCATATATTTGATAAACAACAAAATGAAATCGAAAATTTCTTTAAAAATAACGTTGATTTACTCGTAAAAGCTTGTACCGAAAATCAACGAATACAAAAAGTAATACTACCATTTTTTTTTAAATATTTCTTAAATATTTTATTTTATTAGAATCAAATATCGGCAATTGGTCTTCTCTGTTCTTTAAGACCAAATCTGTTTTTAAAACCATTTCTTCAAATTGCTTATCAACGTCTTGAAACCGATCGTTATTTATCAGTTAATAAAAAATCTTATGAAATAATGAAAACACCTGCAGGACAAATTTATGATAAAACTGTGATGGAAACGTATGTGTATAGAGCGATTCTATTCGAATAAAATCTATCAAATTTTTTTAGGATATTGAAACATGAAGCAAAAGATACTGGAAATGTGAAAAGAGAAAGTAAAAATTATTCGTATAAAGAACAAATGGCAGCAAGAGAATTAGAAAAAGAATTAGCAGCTAAACAAAAAGCTGAAGCACCACAATTAACAAAAAAACAACAAGAAATGCTTCAACAACAACTTGATCAAGAACAAACAATACGTGATAATATTAAAAAAGTATGATTAAATCAAGATTTCATTTTTCATATCAAATTATCTTTATTTTTACTTCCAATTAGATTGATGAAAGTGCGAAAAATATTTTTGAACTTTTAACAAATATTATCAAAAGTACACAAGAACAATTTATACCGTATATTGGTGAACTTGTTATTCATGTTTGGCCAGCATTACAATCACCATTAGCATTTAATTATGCTAAAGATTTATATGTTACACTCGTACCAATTGTATTTATGAATGACAAAGATACATTTGGTAATAATAATAATAATAATAATAATATTGATTTACTTATTTTTGTTTTGTTTTTTCAAGGTTATGCTATTGCAAATCTAGCAATTCGCCTCAATTGTGATCCATCAACTACTAATCAACAAATAGAAAAACGTTGGCTTCAAGAAGATCTTTTATTAGCTATTGAACGTTTACTTCAACGTTTATATGAAAATACTCAACAAGCTAAAACATTTATGCAATTATCAATTGCTCGACTAGATTATTGTCTACCTTTATTTAAAGTTTGTTTTCAAATTTTATAATAATCGTATTTCAATACATGACTTTTTCTTTTAGAATATTGTTAGTTATTCAAAATGTAAAAATGAATGGGTTACATTAATACTGAACATTTGTCGGGAATATTTTTCAGTTGTTTCAACTGCAGATCCTGATGTAAGATATAAAATTATTGGTTTCCTTATCTGATGTACATGAAAAACGCTCTGAAATTGATTTATTTCGGTATTCCCGAATGTCGCCAATATACTTAGTTCTAAAGGTGTAAGCCGATAGGGTAATCGGCGGCGATGGTGACTCGAAAATTTTGAATACCATCGACGGCACAGCGGCTTGAAGTTTATAATAGTAGGCATAAGTAAATGAAGCGATTAGTTAGAAATTTTAATTAATGCGGAATTAACGAAAATATAAATAAGAAGATCGATATTTATGATGGGTGTCAGCGGTGACCGCACAGTCGCACGACTTACACCTCTACTTACGTCAAGTGACGATAAATTTCATTATAAAATGTCTAATTATGTTTTAGAATCACCCGTCATTATTACCACGTCGTGATCTTATTCGTTTATTTCTTGATATTAATGCTGTATCAAAATCTGTACAAGTTCAAGTAAATTATTTTATTTTAATTGAATAAAAAATAATTGAATTTTGTTTTAAAATAGAATGATGCAACTGAATTACTTACAAAATTATGTGAATTATGTTGCACATATGAAAGTGATGATGATATTCAAGTTTTACTTGATAATCTTCGATCATCTATTCCAAGTGTACGAGAAAGTTGTATTCTTGTAAGTTTTTTTTATTTTTCATAGAATTAAATCTTTTATTATCCATATTTTATTTAATAGTCATTAAAAAAATTAGTTACTCAATTAAATACAGCACATCCAACACTTCAAGCTGATATTGCACGTCGATTATTAATTGCTTGTGAAGATTTAGAAGAACGAGTGAAGACTATTGCTACTGAGTATGATATTGATATATATATATTTTAAATTCGATTAAACAAGTTTTTGTATAGATTGTGGCCACAAACAAAATTAGTTGTGAAAGCTGAAAATGTAAAAGATTTTCTTAAAGATATTGTTCATCCTAGCATGCCAGTCCGTGAACCAGCTACAATTGCATTACCAAAACTATTAGAAACATCACATCCTCAATTAATTCCTTTTATTCTCAATGATCTTTTTGATATTTATACTAAAAATAATAAAGTTAGTTTTAAAATCTATTGATATATATATATATATAAATAATTCGAAATAATAAATTTAGCTTATACCACAAGCAGTTGATCAATTTGGACGACAACTTGAAGCAAAACCAGTCGATACATGGGAACCACGTGCTGGTGTAGCTGTATGTCTTTTTCATATGGCATCATTTGTTGGTGATCATATTGAAGATTTATTTAAATTTTATGTTCCAACAGCATTAAATGATCGAAATCTTGATGTTCGAAATGATATGCTTCGTGCAGCAACAACAACCATTGATATTCATGGACGAGTATTTAAATTTTCTCTATATTATTTTCTATTTCAATTATTATTATTCATAGGAAAATTTAACAATGTTATTACAAATAATGGAAGGTTTTCTTAAAGAAGCACCTAAAACAGCTGATTATGATTCTGTTCGACAAAGTGTTGTTATTCTTATGGGTAAATTAGCTAAGGATATGGATAAAGATAGTACAAAAGTAAAGAATATTCTTGGACAACTTATATCAACATTAAATACTCCATCACAACAAGTAAATTAAAAGATAATATTTGCTTTTTTTTCTAAAACATACAATTATATTATTAGGTACAAGCTGCTGTAGCTGATTGTCTTCCACCATTAGTTGCAGCTGTTAAAGATGAAGCTGGTGTTTATGTTCAACAATTACTTAATTGTTTACTTTCATCACAAGATTATGCAGAGAAAAAAGGTTTTAATAAATTTACTATTGAATTTTATATTATTTTTGTGTTTTAGGAGCTGCTTATGGTTTAGCTGGTTTTATTAAAGGTTTAGGTATTCTGGCTGTTAAACAATATAATGTTCTTACTGAATTAACTGAAGCCATTCAAGATAAATCAAATGCTAAAAGACGAGAAGGTTTATTTCACAAAATAAATTGATTAATTCAAGAAAAAAAAATTGTTTATTTGTTTTTAGGTGCACTTTTCGGTATAGAAATGTTAACATCAATGTTAGGTCGATTATTTGAAGTATATATTGTTAATATATTACCTAATTTATTATTATGTTTTGGTGATAATGATGCTAAAGTTCGTGATGCAGCAGAAGATTGTGCAAGAGCAATTATGAGCAAATTAACAAGTCATGGTGTTAAAATTGTTTTACCAGGACTTCTCAAAGGATTAGAATCAGATTTATGGCGAACAAAATGTGGAGCTGTTGAATTACTTGGTAAGAAAAACATTCGTGCAGCATTTGATGATTTAAAAAACATTGAATTTTCTAGGTGCCATGGCTCATTGTGCTCCAAAACAATTATCAACATGTTTACCAAGTATTGTTCCAAAATTAATCGAAGTACTTACTGATTCTCATCAACGTGTACAAAAAAGTGGTACTCAAGCATTGAAACAAATAGGTTCAGTAATCAAAAATCCTGAAATTCAAGGTATATACCTACAAATCAATATATATGTATATTTATATCTATACTAATTTCTAGCAATTGTTCCTGTTCTACTCGATGCATTACAAGAGCCAACTAAAAAAACTCAAGCATCATTACAAATATTAATTCAAACACGTTTCGTTCATTTTATTGATGCTCCATCACTTGCGTTGATTATTCCTGTTATTGAACGTGCTTTTCAAAATCGTTCAACAGAAACACGAAAAATGGCTGCACAAATTATCGGAAATATTTATTCATTAACTGATTCAAAAGTACAGAAAAAATAATCAACTGAAAATATTTTATTCTAAATTTATTTTCTAGGATCTTGCTCCATATTTAGCAAATATTCTTCCTGGTTTAAAAACATCTTTACTTGATCCTGTTCCTGAAGTTCGTGCTGTATCTGCACATGCACTCGGTTCAATGGTACGTGCAATGGGTGAAGAAGCATTTCAAGAAATTGTTCCATGGCTTATGGAACATCTTGTACTTGAATCAAGTCCAGTTGATCGTTCAGGTGCTGCACAAGGTTTAAGTGAAGTTATATTTGGTCTTGGTGCTGATCGTCTTGAAAAATCTATGAAAGAAATTATTGATCGTTCACAACAACTTGATCTAGCTGCACATGTTCGTGATGGTTATATGATGATGTTTATCTATTTACCAATTAGTTTTGGAGAGAAATTTATTCCCTATGTAGGAAAAATTATTCCACCAATCTTAAAAGTAATAAGAAACTTTTTTCTTATAATAAAAACAAAATTCGTTTCTCCTTTTCTTAGGGTTTAGCTGATGAAACAGAATTCGTTCGTGATACAGCACTTAAAGCTGGTCAACGTATTGTTAATAGTTATGCTGAAACAGCTATATCATTATTCGTACCTGAACTTGAACGAGGTCTTTTCGATGATAATTGGCGTATCCGTTATAGTTCAGTTTTATTACTTGGAGAACTTTTATTCAAAGTTTCGGGTGTAACTGGAAAAGCAACAACAGAAAGTGTTGATGAAGATGATAACTTTGGTACTGAATATGGTTTACAAGCAATCACAGGTGCACTAGGTCGCGATCGACGTGATATAGTTCTATCTGGTAAGAATTTTTTTGTTGTTGTTGTCATGATATAAGATAATTATTAAATCTAAATAGGTTTATATATGGGTCGATCGGATATTGCTCTGACAGTGCGGCAATCAGCTTTACATGTTTGGAAGACAATTATATCGAATACACCACGTACATTAAGAGAAATATTACAAACATTATTTACCACTTTATTGGGTTGTTTAGCAAGTTCAAATTATGATAAACGACAAGTATGTATTAGATAATTTTATTTATTTAGTTATTTATTGTTGTGTTTTTCTTTAGATTGCTGCAAGAACATTGGGTGATTTAGTTAGAAAATTAGGTGAACGTGTTTTACCAGAAATAATTCCAATTCTTGAAAAAGGTCTTGATTCACCAAAAAGTGATCAACGACAAGGTGTTTGTATTGGTCTTAGTGAAATTATGACAGCATGCAGTCGAGATTATGTAAGAATTAAAATATTTTTCATCATTTGTTTAAATCCTATTTATCTTTCTTAGATTATCGCTTTTTCAAGTACAATTATCCCAACTGTTCGACGTGCTTTACTCGATCCATTAGTCGAAGTTCGTCAATCTGCTGCTAAAACTTTCGAAAATCTTCATTCAAGTATTGGTACTCCAGCATTAGATGATATTTTACCATATTTATTAAATGCTATGCAAAAAGATCCTGTACCAAATGGAAAAACTACAAATCAATCAGAAGATCAGGACGATAGTGAACGTGATCATGCTCTTGATGCATTACAACGTATAATGCAATTAAAATCTCGTGTTGTATTACCATATCTTGTTCCACATCTTATTCAATCACCAGTTGATATTAAAGCATTAGCTAGTTTAACATTAGTCGCTGGTGATTCATTAGCAAAACATTTAAATCGAATTATTCAAGCTGTTGTAACACATATTGCTGAAGAAAAAGATCCCGAAGCTAGACAAAATCATATGTATTATGCTGAACAATTAATCTCAGCAGTTAGTTTTTTTTTACCAAAAAATGTCTTTTTTTAAAATTTCAATTTAGATTAATGATCCTGATGGTATATTAATAATAATAAAAGAATTACAAGAATTTGCACGTTCACCAAAAGTTAATAATCGTTTAGTAACAAGTCAATTATTATTATCATTTTGTAAACAAGCTAAAGGTACATATCAAGATTATATCGATGATGTTATTCGTATTAGTATTAATTTATTAAATGATGAAAATGAGCAAATACTTAATACAGCCTGGGATTGTATTGATACGATTCTTAAGGATTTCGATTCATTGGAATTACAAAAACGTTTACCAATTGTTCGACAAGCATTACGTACTGCACAATCAAATAGTCGAGAACGTGGTCGACTTGTTGGTTTATGTCTACCGAAGAAGGTTAAATTTTTAAAAATATCTTAATTATTGAATTTTGAGTTTTATTCTATAGGGTATTGGATGTATTTTGCCAATCTATAAAGAATGTATTCTTAATGGTCCGCCAGAATTACGTGAATCAGGTGCTAATGGTTTGAACGAAGCAATTAATCTATCTGAGTAAATATTTCATCTTTTGTTTTTTAAGTATTATTTATTGTTGTTTATTTTATAGTGCTGAAGCACTTAAATCATCGATTATGAACGTTACAGGTCCATTAATTCGTGTATTAGGTGAACGATTTAGTACCGATATTAAAGTGGCTATTCTTGAAACATTAAGTACATTTATGGGAAAAGTAAGTTAAAAATCAATTAGATAGTATCATATTTTAACAAATATAATTTAGGTTGGTGTACAATTAAAACCATTTTTACCTCAACTTCAACCCACACTTCTTAAAGGTCTCAACGATCCAGCACGTCAAGTTCGTGTTAAAGCTGGTAATGCTCTTGGATTACTTAGTCAAATACATGTACGAATCGATCCAATATTTGTTGAACTTCTAAATGGATTAAAAATGAATGATGATCCATCATTTAAGTAATAAATTTTCTTTCTTTTTGTTTCATTCATTCATCTTTTTTTTTGTTTTTCTAGAGAAACTTATTTATTAGCATTAAAAAATTGTTTAACAGCAGTTGCTTCAAAATTATCTGATGATGTAAAAAAACAAACTGAACAATCACTAGTAAATTGCCAAACAAATGAAAGTGATATGGTTCGACAATTAGCATCAAATTGCAAAGAAATTCTGTTATCATCTAATTAAAACGTAACAAAAGAAGAAGAAAATACGAACGAACAGTAACACCAAATTTTGTTTTTCGACTGTTTTTTTTCTATAAAATTTTGGTGTTTTGTTGATTATGATAAAAATAAAATAAAAACAAAACAAAAAGATTTTCAACTTGTAATAAGATTTACGTTGAAATTAAAATATTTAATGAATATATATGTAGGTTATGATTCGATATGACACCTCAATGAAACAAATCATAAAATATTTCTTTCCTCAAGGTTATTGATATTATAATTTTTATATTTGTTGACAGTTAACTATCGGTTATATAAACATAATTGAAAAATTTTATGCAGATATTTGTATAAAAATATTCCTGAGACAAGTCGAATAAGGATCAGATCAAATGTCATTCTTTATCATCGACTAAACTAGAAGGACAAAAATATCACAAAGTATTTTTGCCAAATAACCGCAATCTGCTCTTTTTCTCTTTCTTTCTTTTTTTTTCTTCTCTCGCTATTGATAATGTATATGCAAGGTTTAGCTTCGACTTTCTTCTTCTTCTTCTTTTTTGTACAGCTACGTTTTTAACTAACGAGGCATACCAACGGTACTTTCTTTTTCTTTCTTAGTTTGTAAAATAAATTATTGGTGATAATTTATTCTAGGATCAAGGAGAAAGTATCATACTGTAATATTATCAGACATACATCTCGTTCTTATCTAACCCTTACTAACCTTCGTGGTATACCTATTTTATTATAACGGGTTTTTTTCTTCTACGATGGTGAAGGTAAAGAAAAAGCATCATGATATAATAATTTGAATATAATACATAATTATAGAGCACAAGCGAATCAAACGCTGGATCACGTTTAAAAATCGTTGGACTTATTTGGACTCTTCTTGAATGTAATCTAGTTGCTGGAAAGTATGTATAGAGATTAAAAAGGATTATATAAAAAAAAAAACATTTCGTTTTTTTCAATAAATAGTATATTTGGATTTGCATCGTTATTCAGTGTTTTACCGCGATATAAAATATATGAATCTCGTTGTAAGATTTTATCAGAAAAAGCAATTTCAGATGTTACAACAACGATTACATCAGATTGTCGAGGACAAATTGATGAATATCAGGTTAAATCAATAATTAATCATAGAAAATAAATATTTGATCGATTTTTAGCTTGCTTTTGCATTGGGTATTGGTTTTTTCAATTTACCAGCAGTTGTTATTGGAATATTTGGAGATTTTTTTGGACCTCGTTCATTGAGAATGGTTGGAATGTAAAAAAAACTGATTATTTTAAATTTCTTATTATTTATATATCTTTCTATAGTGCTTTGCACTTAATCAGTTGGTTATCACTTGGATTTCTACAACCGGGTAATATTCTATTTAATTAAAATTTCTTGACAAAAATTCACTCTCGATAATTAGGTTATGATTGGTTGATATTATTACATACAGTATTTTCAGCTCTCGCTGGAATGTGTATTTTATTATCATCATTTTCAATCGCATCGAATTTTCCTAAAACACGTGGTTTAGTTACGTGAGTATATGTACATTTATAATAGAAGAATTAATAATTTCGGGATTTTTAGATCATTAATAAGTGGTGCACAGAATAGTGGGTCGATTTGGTTTGCTATATTTCAAGTAAAAGACTTTATGTTTATATATATTAATCAGTATTTTTGAAAAATAGGTTTTAATTGAAAAAGATTGGATTTCTCTATCAACATTGTCATTTATTTGGGCTTCATTTGCATTACCTATGTTATGTAGTGCAATGCTATTTTTTGATTGGCATTTTAAATGTACTGAGACATCTAATAAAACAAAATCAACTACTAATGAAGGTAAAAATTGAATTACATTTCAATTTAAATCGTATTTTTTTTTGTTACAATATTGTTTTTAGTTGAAATAAACCAGAAAGAAGATTCTTTAGCTCGACATTTAACTAATCCACTTTTTGTTGTTGTGACACTTTTTATTAGTTGTCTACTATTGACAGTATCATTTTTACCTGTTGTTTGGTTTCCATGGATTATGCATTTAACTGGAAATAATATAAAACTATGTAGATATCAATATTATTCTTAATTTAAATTTAATTTGATTTTTCTTTTCTAGCAAATCGCTATACATTCATATTTAATATGAGTGCAGTATTGAGTATATTCATTGCACCAATATGTGGATTTATACTTGATTTTAAAGCAAATCGAGGTATGTGAAAAAGTTTAATTTTTATTTTATATTTTTCTCTTTTATGAAGGCAAATCTCAACAAATCCTTAATATTTCGATTGTACAAACAATTACATGGGTAGCAGCTATAATACTTTGTATTATTTGCATGCTTCAATCAGTAACAGCTGCTCTAACTGCTATAGCAATTTTTCTTGTTTCACGTACAATGCTTGTTACTGGATGTCAAGCAGTTATTTGTACAACGTAAAAATATATCGAAAATGTTGTATTTTCATTATGTGTGTATTTTTGTGTTTGTAAAGATTTCCACCTCAATATATTGGTACTCTTCTTGGATTGATGTGGACAACAGCTGGCATTGTTAGTTTTGTTACTTATGGTTTAACACGTCTCGCAACTAATCCAACATATGCATGGAGAGTAAGTTCTACCTTCTATCGGTTTCTTTTTATATAATATTCAAAATTGCAAATTGTATTCTAGGCATGGTTAGTAATCTTGTGTTTATGTGTATTAATGGGTGGACATATCATTCAACTTTGGCGTTTATATTTTCAATCTAAAAAACAAACCAAAACAGAATTAAAAATAAATGATGAAGAACTAAAAACTCTTAAATCATCTATTGATAATTAGGTTTCTTTTTTTTTTCTCTATTTTAATATTTAATTCGTATTAAATGACAAATAAAAAAAGAATGTATTTCAACTATCTTGATGGAATTTTGTTTTTACGTTTATTTATTATTCTAAACCGCGTAGACATCATGCACTATATGTGCGTCGAAGAAAACTGATAAGACAAGTATTTATTGTAGTACTAATTAAAAACAAGGCATTGAATTACATGACGATGTATGTTTCATCTTATGAATAAGGATGACGAATGGAATGGAATGTGGAAGAAAAACGAAAAAAAAAGAGACCTACGTGATAGAACAAGTTTATAATCGAGAGACTAAAGTTAGTTTGTTCTATTATATGATACTACATAGTCTCAAATGCGCATCAACGATAAAATGTTTATACGTGTATTATTGTTATTATTAATCCTTGTGAATTATAGTGTAAGTTCCAAACAAAACCTAGAATTATTTTTTGATAAAATTTATTAAATCATAGAATCATGCTCAGGCATCATCATCATCATCATGGTCACTATCTATACCATTGCCAGATGGTACTCGACATGTTATTCAGATGCCTTCTCGATCATCGAATTCAATAGATGAAATAGTTCGTAGAATTATTTTTTTGTTTGTTAGTAAAATATTTTATTCTAATATATATTTATTTAGTCTTCTCCAACATGTCATAATTGTTTTAATTTTCGTACACTAAATGCTGAAAAACGAATGATTGTTGAACCTTGTGGAGGACCTAATTGTGTTTCAATAATAAATAGTACCAATTTATATGAACATGAGCCAACAAAAAAATACAATTTTAGTCAATGTGGAATGATTGATAATAGCAAATATTCAATAATAAATAAAGCTTTACAATTAAAAGTTAGTACAGGTGTTAGAAATACGTTACGTCCAGCTGAATATCCTTGGCTTGTAAGTATTTTTTTTTCTAACGTAATAAATAAAATAAAACTTTTTTTTCTCTCTCCAGGTTCGAATAGAAAGTCGTACGGACATATTTTCACGTATAGTAACACTCTGTGGTGGTACATTAATTCATCCGCAATGGATTGTAACAGCCGCTCATTGTATGTTTGATAGTAAAACAGATCGTCTTTATCCAACAAGTGGTATTGCTTTATATATGGGTCATTATGATCGTTTAAGTACAAGTCTAAATGAATATATAACAAGACCTAGTTTATATGTTACTCATCCAAAATTTCGTATTACTAAATATTCACCGGCACCTGTTCATGATTTAGCATTGATTAAATTAGCTAAACCTGTCCCATTATCACGGTCGATTGGTATCGCGTGCCTACCAGATCGTACAGATAAATTAACTGATGGTACATTAGCATTTACTGCTGGTTGGGGTCATGCATCACCAGGTTCAACAGCAGTAAATGAACCTCGAAAAGCAAGACTAAAAATTTCATCGAGAGCATGTCGACAATTAATGATTGATCGTAATATACATATATGTGGAAGAAATGAACGTGGAAATAATATATGTAGTGGAGATTCAGGTACTGGTTTAATGGTACATGCTGGTATTAAATCAAATAATAATCAAACTGATTGGAAATGGCATATATTTGGTGTTGCTAGTTTTGGTCTTGATGAATGTTCACCACGTGTTAATCATGATAATGCATTTGCATCGATTTCAACAGATATTGATTGGATACACGATGTGATAAATAAATATTAATATATAAATATATATCTATTTCCTTTTTCCATTCCTCTTTTATTCAAATATAACATTTTTCTCTGTCTTTTTATTGAAAAAACAAATGACACACGAATAAAATAATATTAGATGAAGGTCGAAGATTTGTAATGGTATTGATATAAAATAGTAAAAAGAAAAAAAATGCTTCGAAGCGTATCAACGGTATATAATATTTACGATTTACCTTGTTCATGGCCATCTATTTTCCCCTTCAGTAGTCTGACTATCGCATCATTGTAACTACGCAGGGCCACATCGATTAGTTTGAAAACAATAATATTTTACGTACGGTTACTTAATAAGATACAGAAAAAAAAGAGGGAATGAAGGCTTTTGTTATTCTTGAAGGACATACTTTATCAACTAATGCATACTATAATAACAAGGTTGACTCCTTTCTTCTCTTAGATTGTATATACTATATTCGAAATATCAGTGTACTTCTACTTTACTACACGAAAACCGATGTTAAGTGAAGCACGACAATCAGCACGGTCTCCGTCGGAATCATCAGTTCAAACTGGATCAGTACGCGCAGGATCGACACGCACAGGATCCGTACGTACAGGACCAACAACTGGTATAAGCGGACGATTATCTCATCGTTCATCGATCACTGAAGAAAGCGAACAGTCTAGCAAAGGTTAGTTTAAAGAACTATCAAGTATATAATCAATTATACATATATATGTGTCCTTGGTTTGAAAAATCTATTTAGTTCCACCAGCACCTCCTCTTCCAGCAACTCTACGTTCGCCCGCAAAGTCACCTATAAAATCTCCTACACCATCGTCAGAATCAGGAACAGCATCAGAATCAGCATCAGCTGCTAGTAGTTCTCCTATTCAATCAGTTGCCAGACCAACTATTAGTAGTTCAAGTGGAACAAAAGCAACTAATCAATCAAATTTTCAAAAGCCTGCTTTACGTCGTGTACCGTCACAAGAAAAAAATAATTACAGTAGACAAATAAGTAATCGAACAACACAAGCATCTGAACCGAAACAAATGGCAACTAGAGCTTTAAATCGAGTTAGTGCACGTGATTTGATACATGATAAATCACCAACAACATATACATCACAACTACGAAGCGGAAAAACAAATCAAAGTATTTTCGAAAAAGTCGATACGCATGATGGGCATACTACATATTTGGGCGCTGGTAAATATTTCCAATTAGAAAATTGTATACGCGATTGCTTATCAAAAAATCGATGTCATATAGCTATGACACATCATACACCAAAACATCGTTGTTCATATAAAGGCTTAACACGTGCTTCTGTACTCGATGATTATAGTTATGAAGGAATAACATCACCAAAATATCAAACAGCTCTTTCAAATAATTGTCATCGTCATCATTTTGATAATGATCATTGCTCTAAACATCATAAATATATCGATTACGTTTCTTGTTCCGATCATGATGATACCGATTATCATCATTGTTCCGATCATCATCATCATGATCATCATAATCATAACCATAATCATGATCATCATAATCATAATCATCATCAATGCCATCGTCATCATGGCATTCATCCAAAATCTGCTGCTGAATTATCTCTTAGTGAAATTCGTCAAGTTAATGATGCTCTTGCTCAATATGGTGTCCCCGTGCTTTCACATCATTCAAATCCTCATCATCCATATCCTTATCATCCACATCAGCAACCACATTCTGTTGGCGAAGTTGTTTCGGCATGTCGACTTCTTCTTGAAGACCCAAAAATTGCATCACTTGCATCACATACAAATGATAATCATTCTGTACAACATGTTTGGGATGCTATACAACATCATTCTCCGACTACAAATAATCATGGTTATGCATCACCAGCTGTACGTGGTGTTGCATCACATCTTTTCAATCCTTCTCATCAAACTCCATACGACCCTGTTCATGGTGTTGCATCGCATCTTTTCGGTCAACCTCAACAAAATTCATACAATCCTGGTCAGGGTGCTGCATCGAATCTTTTCGGTCAACCTCAACAAAATTCATACAATCCTGTCCAGGGTGCTGCATCGAATCTTTTCGGTCAACCTCAACAAAATTCAAACAATTCTGGTCAAAGTGTGTTATCAAAATTATTTTCTGGTGGACAAACACAACATTTTACAGCATCACCATTCAGCAGTTCATTTAATCAATATCCCGGCAACAATCATCATGTGTAATAAACAACTTTCTTCGTTCTATGAAAAGAAAGAAACAGAGAGAGAGCGAGAGAAAGACATTTTTTCAAATCAATTTCTATTTACTAAGATAAAATTTATGTAAGAACAAAAGTATCTATTACATACTGTTCTTTTTTTATTGACATAGATTAAATAAAACAGGTGTAAAGAGACGTAACATTAATCTCTAATTACCTCATCAAAAACTAATTTGTCTGTGTAAAATATAAAGAAATAAAAAGAATGTTGTTATATATAAATCGATTAGAAGGACTTGTTAGAAATCATAAGTAATTTTGTTACACTCAATCAAGGTTTAGTACCATGGCCAACTTATAGTGTAGTGTAAGTATTATTTGGAATTTATTCTTGATTATTTGCAATTGGTCAATTTAAATGTTATTATCTCTTTTATCATACTGTTGTCGAAATCGACATCATCATCAATATGACACAGACGTAATTATATTTTTTTAAATGAAACATATTGTATTATTATTCTTAGCAAAAATCATTACGTACAAGATTGATTGGTTCTGATTCTACTCACAATCAATATGTGTCAACAATAGCATTACCTTCTTACAATATAAATACTAGTAATGATCTTTTTTGCTCAGAATATCTATGCAAATCCGATAATTTTAGATGATTTCTATCAGAGAGGAAAATCTTATGTGATAGCAAGACAAAATATTGATGATGTTTATTTTTTTCCTAACAAGTAATTTGTTTCTTAAAAAATATAAAAATTTTTCTTATGAACTTAAATAGACCCCGTTCAACAACTTCTGCATCTCATATAATATCAGATAATCCAGCAGAACATATTAAAGATACTATTGTTAAGAACTATATAATTAATAAAACAAAAAATTATTATATAAAAAGAAATTTATTACAAAAACCTATACCACATAATCAGAAAATTCAAACATTTTCTAAACCAATAACTGCGACAATTGAAAAACAAACAGATGATCCTCGTATATTTCTTCTCTTCAATATTTCTATTTTCTTCATAATTTCTTTAATAGATTGGAAGAATGAGAATCCATTATTATTTCGCCGAAATATAAAAAATGAACAACAATCGAAAATACAACAAGATAATCCTATTTCATCTAATCTGAATAAAAAATTAGCAATAAAACATCATTCGAAATTATCTAATGATATGATTAGTTTTACCACAAGTGAAATGAGTGGACATGATTCTGAAACAATTTATGGAACTATTCCTGTATTTATACCAAAACAACAATGTAAGTCAATTATAATAATCATTCTTATTGTTTTTAATTTAATACTAGTACCATTACAAGAGGATGATGAATATAAAACAACAGGTATAGATGAAGTTGAATTTAAAATTGAAGATCTTGTTCGTTTACAAAAGACACATAATGCATACGGCGATATATTACTACCAACAACTGTGGCACGTAAATCTACTCGATCATTATCTTCAACGAATGTATAAACTTTAATATCATCCATATTATCATTGAGATTGACAAATAATCTATTTTATTCTATTATATGCTCTGTATGTAGAAATAAATATGCTATTATAATCGATTCAGAAACCTACTTAAGCATTCATAACATTGCATATCTAACTAATATCAGAAAGAGAGGGTAACATGAGTTCTATTTATAAATATTGTATTCAAAAACTAGATTATAATGAAAGACAATACTACAATAGTAATGAAAAATGTTTTTCTTATCAGTTTATCATGTAAAGGCTATAAAATCATATTATTAATTTCACTCAATTCTTGCTAGCATGAATGACTATATAGATAATTGTATTTTTAAAGAATATAGTCATTTAGTTATATTGAATCGTATACCAACATTGTTACAATCCATTTATTTTTGGTCAAATGTAATATTACGAAAGAAAAATAAATCTGTATGAAAACGAGATATATATATTGTAAATAGAACAAAAAATTGATTTAAAACATCACCAAATGGTGTCGATAATTTTATAAATTTTACGAAGACCTATTGACGAAAATAATGATCCTAATAGACAGATGACTACGAATAGATAACACCAACTACGATGTAATCCATAAATAGACATGCAAATTACAATGAAGAGTATTAAAAAATTAAATAAACACCAACTTTTCATTCGTCGGCATATTAGTCGATTACGAATTGTACGTCCGGAAAATGGCCGGCCTGACCTTTGACCGAGTAACGATAAAGTCATTTCACGACATGCTAATGTTTCATAATTATTATCAGTATGTTCAAGAATATAATCTACAGCATGACAGAGTTTTAAAAAACGTTCATCTTCTTTACATTCAGCTGCACGAGTTTTCTCTGAAGCAGTTTTCAAAGAATCGAGATCATGATCAATTTGTTCAAATCGTCGATTGATTTCTTGTTCTATTGATTCAATTTTCTTCCGTATCTCGTCAATTGGAGTTTCCACTATGCTGTAATAATTAAGACAATATTTTTGTATTGTTAAATATATTTAATAAATCTAATACATACACATTATCACTATCATCATCATCGTCATCGTTTGTTGTTTGTCTTGTCGTGCGTCTTGTGCGCATTCCGTCAATTCAATTACTAAGTTCAATATATCACCTGTATGAGTCAGTCAACACTGATACACTACGACCATTTTTCTATTTCTTCTTTTCGTTTCTTTCCTCTTATTTCTTGCTAGTCCAATAAATATCTTGAAAAAAAAATGAAAGCGAGGTCGAACAGCAATATTCAATGCCATGACAGAGATAATGAACAGAATACACTTCTTTTAAATTTATGTTTTATTGCAATGACAGCAAAATAAAGAAAAGAAAGCAATAAAAATAGAGAATCATACAAGTGAGTTGTTTTTTTCTATCTCTCTTTATTGATTTTTAGATAGTTTGAAATATTGATGGTAATGACGCATCGATAGTTTTCCTTGAATACTAAAACGCTCATTATCGTATACATATATTTTATCAATAGGATCTTTTTTCTTTAAATTATTTCTTTCATTGAAATATTTTGTAACAAAACTTATCTTCACTGCAATTTTCGTTAGAAGGTATTCAAAGGGATGATTTTTAAATTTTAATATTAATTTAAAAGAGTATTTGTGCTCTGTTGTTGGAAGCAATTTTAAATAGTTTATTGTTATGTTAATGAGCGGTAGAAAATTAAAAATTGAAAACGTTTCACTTTATGTGCATTTCCCTAAAGCGAACGCACCAGTACAGAATAAGTGAACAATGTATTCATTTTTGTCTAGAGATTTCAACGAAAACCTTTACAATTGATATCATTCGATTCTCTATCTTCAACTCTATCATATTCTAGCGGTTCAGCTATAATAGAAGAACTATGTTATTACATCATTGTTTTTGTTACATTCGAGCATTTATCAAAAGTGAAAAATATAAATATCGATAGCAATGTTTTTTTTAACAAAAAGATTTCACAAGAAAGACTACATATCCCGAAGCACCATCCAATTTCATATCTATCAATACGCGAATAATAAAAATTGATGAAAAGTTTTCTATTAATATTTATATTTTTCTCTTCTGATAAATACTTGCATGAAACTAAAACAGTGCAATAACAATATAGTTCATCTATTATAACTGAATCGCTAGTATGTAATAGATCTGACAATTCTGAACAAATTTGTTCTCGATAGTATATCAAAGTTTTGCTTTTAATCGTTAGTAAATGATGAAATACTGAGAACTATTTGATTCCAGCTAAAATAGATAGTACGTTCGCTTTAGGAATATTGGCTATATATAGGAAATATCTGTTATAACTTGTAAAATTCCGTTATAGTACTAAATTTTGATTACAAGTTGTATATGAACAGCTTATGAGGAATAGACTTTCAAATCTGTGAAATAATTTACTATGTTTGAATTTTGCAAATTCATTACTTGACTTAAAATCATTAACTAAAAGACTTCTCATGTAGATATCAAATTCTATGTAATATTAGAAGATAGATATAATTATCGTCTATCACAATATTAATTTTTTTTTTGTTTCTAAGATTACAGAAAGAAGTTGTCGTTCGCGCAAATATATAAAACGATTATAAATTGGTGAAAAAATTCAACCGATAGATTATATTAAAAGAAATCGTTTCGTGCATATATATTTACTTGTATTATAAGTAATAAAAACGTATTTTTTATTCGTTTTTTTGAAAATTTAAACCAATAAGATAATATTTGAAATCTTTAAATCAATAAGACAATATTTAAAATCTTTAAAGACTGTTATCTCACTGACAGAGGTAAAACAGCATATGTACTATTGAATAAGATTAAAAAAAGATATCTCTCCTTATGATGATATCAAACAATACTTATCATAAGTTTGTAATACAGTTTTGATAATTGACTTTATTTTAAGATTATATTCACTGTATTATATAAAATAATGCTCTGTTTAAATATATATTTTTGTTTTAAAAAGCTGTAGTTTTCTTTTTCTTGTTGATAACGTATGCTTGTCAATTTGTTAATCAAATAATCAGAATAAATATTTATTAGTAGGTTTATTAATAAATACGAACTATGCATTTTTCTCCGCTAATTCAACAGAAATTCTTCCATTTGCATCGCAAAAAAATACATCACATGATTTCATATTGAATATTGCTGGTTGACCAAAGATCATATGCCAAGTATATTCAAGTGTTCTACCTGTTAATTGATCAGAACGTGGACTAGCATTAATATAATTCATTATCTTTAAATAAAATTCTTTCGGATGTTTAAGAATAGCCTCTTTTCTAACCACAAATGATGCGCAACAATGTGTTCGAATTCCATTTAATGGTGGTGGACCGAGTTCTTTCTGTAGAACATCTCGCCATAATTCATAATTAACTGCTTCTTGCATTTCTGAAGCTCTCTGTTGAAATCGAGATGTAGTCGTTGTACTAGTCAATGGCATATAACTATATTTATGCCATTTTAAAGCTCGTAATGCAACGACAACATCATTTGGATCCTTTTGATGCCATGAAGTTCGATGTCCATGAATAAAAGCTATTGATGATGGTAGATTTGAATAAAAATCAACAATATAACGAAGATAAACTACAGCTTCTCTGCCTTTATTTACTAATAGACCATGACGTATTAATGGATCAGATGATCTTGTATAAACAATATGTGGAATTTTATCACCAATAAATAAATCAAGCCAATTTATATCTTCATTATAATGAGATACAACAATAATTCTAGTTAATTGCGATCGTATATCTGTCTGATTAGATGAATTTCTTGTTTTATTAAAAGAATTTTTAATATATGATATATTAGAAGGTATAAACTGACATTGACGAGAAGTATAAAAAAGAAATAATAATAAAGCTATAATAACTATCCAAACCAAACGATAATAATCAAAAGATAATAGATAACCTAAAAACTGATATATGTGTCAAAGATTTTTCTCTTCTCTATCTTTTTACCTTTTACTTTAATAATAGATTGAAAAAATATATTCATTGATTTAGCCTTTCAAGAATGCTATCAGTTGTCGAGGAACAGAAAAAAAATACTCTTAAAAAAATAAAAAATATGTGCATGAATTTATTCTCTCGTTTTTTTTCTCTTTCTGTCGGAATGTTAATAAAGACAAGGTGTGGCTATCATAAACTTGGCGTTCATCAAGAATTTAATTCAGCAAAAATAGATATTCATTTCCGAACATGCTTGACATGTGACAGTATATAAAAAATATTAGAAAATTTATTTTTTAATAAAATCAAGACAACCCAGGTCAATCAATCAGGTAATAAGGTCATACGAAAAATCGTCGTTCCTGAATTCTTTAAACAGGCTTCGTATCAGAACTAAGAAACTGATCTTATAGTAAGATTTACACTGGTTTCGTTAAATTTTTGTTTTACACATACACTGTATCAGTTAAACTTTAAAGTGAAAATAAAATGAGTCATATATCAATGAGAATATTTTATTTGCAAGCCAATTGTACTCATAAATAAAATAGTTTTCGCTAAACAATAACATGAATAAGATACTAATCACTAACGTAAGAAGTAATAGAAAGTCTAAAATCAATAAATGACAGACACTCATTTTGCTACCAGACGACAGAAGTCGCCTTCATTACATCTATATATATTCACTATAAAACTAAAACAGACGTGTAAATATACTTATATAGAAATATAGGAGTGAAACAAAGATTTTATTCTAATAATGATTAACATTTGTATTTAAGTTGATATGGTGCAACAAGTTCATTGTATTTACCGTGTTATATCTAAAAAAAAACTACAGCGGTTTTTTTACAGCCTATTATCATTGAATTTTCAGGGATCTGAAAGTTATGATAGAAGACAAGATATTAAGATTTTATTTGTTATTAGCTTAGCTTAAATTTTTTTTTCATTATTTGTAATAGTAATAAAGACTACACCATAGTGCTAGGAAAGTCTAATATCATAAAATAAACCAAAATGAGCAGAGATTTTGATAATCAATGAATGTGTAAAAGAACGCTGAACTTTCCCGAGGTGAATTAAATTCTTAGTAAATATTCAAAATCCTTTTTTTGTAAAAGTTCATCTGTTGCAATATCTGATAATAAAAACAAATATTTGTTTCTCTATTTGTAATTTCTAGTCAGCGTTAAGTTTTATTTTAATTTGACACAGACGATTTTATAGAAAAATGTAAAGGGTTTTCAGAGAGGTCGTTGCAACATAGTATCGATCTTTTCTCGCTTCAATGTATTTTACACAAATTCCCTTTTCTTAACAAATTTCAGAGGTAAATTAGTGATTTAACGATGTTTACTTATCAAGTTTAATTTCGTCTTACTACCTCACTACTGTGAAGCGTTAGCTTTGGCAGTGCCATTTCATCCATTGTATACTATATATATATATCACAATGAAACCATTATATTAGCAATTCTCGAATAAAATAGAAAACATATATGATCGTACAAGATCTGACATTTTGTTGTATGATATCGGATCTGATAAAATCTTGTAAGCAACACTCAGTCCGAACCAATACGAATCCGATTGTCTGATTTTCGTAAGATTTTAGCTTGTATATGACGTTCAGAATCTTAAAAAAAACCAACATATATGATATTGTCCGATTTTGTATCAAGATCAGATGAAAAATCTGGTACGCGTCAGATCTCATGTCTGTTTTTTTGGCCTGGGTAGATATAAATTGTTCAAATTTGAATATAGTATAAAAAATTTCACGGCTTTGTTTCTTATGTTTTCCATTTTTTATTTGCTTAATCAGATAAAAAATATACTGCCACATGTTAACATTTGTCCTTTTTATCCTCTCAAATAAAAAACAAACTTTGTAAAGTATCGTGTATATGTTACGTCTTAATATTCAATGAAATACGATCTTCGGAAAATGTATCTTTATTGAAGAAGAGAAAAGACAAATAACAGGTAGAGAGAACGAAACATAAAAAGATATATATATACATATCACATACACATAACGACAGCTATATATATGTGTATGTGTTGGATAAAATTATAACAAAAAAGGGAAAAATACCATGACACACTGTTAGATGATATGGATTATTTCATTATCTCACTGTATATAAGTTTCATCTTAAGGCTTTCAAACGATAGACAAAAAAAAAGAATTATAGTTTTCTTTATTCATATGAACAGAAAGCATTTCACTTTACTAGTAAAGATCAAGATGAGACTCAATAAGACGATAAACATGTTATCTACAATGATAGGTAATTTTAAATAAAGAAAATAGCACTGTTTTTTTTCGAGTTACATCTATATTTACAAGGCCTTTACTCTCAAACTATTTGTATTTTGTTCTTGTTCTTAGGTTAGTTTTTTTATCACAATTATTACTCTTTCTAAATTTTGTACTGTATTACTTTGAAGATAAATACGACGACAACAACATTTCTTCATGTTCTTTCTGCACATTTACCTTGTTGCATTGTTATCGATGTCAATTCTCTGTGCTACTTCAGAGATGAAATCTGTTAATCAGCAACCAACTGTGCGACTTATGAATGCTGCTCATGGAGAAGTACTGATGCCTGTAGTAGGATTAGGTACAGGAGGCTATGGTAAACCTGATGGTTCAGGTGGAGAATATTGGGGACCTGAGCAAGGCCATAATGCTAGTCTAGCATGGTTAACAATGGGCGGCAGACGTATTGATACTGCTGACTGTTATGCTTCACTTAATGGTATTGGTACAGGTTGGGTAGCTAGCGGTGTACCTCGTTCAGAAATATTTATTACATCGAAAATAGATCCTACTAGCTATGATCAAGTACTTGAAAGATTCGCTACCATACTCAAATCTTTACAAACCAACTATGTTGATCTTCTTCTCATTCATTGGCCAGGTGAAGAACCGGGTAAACCTGGAATAACAATTCCACCTTGTGTAAAAGAAGACGGAACTTGGAAAGAATGTCGTATTCAATCATGGCGAGCATTCGAAACATTATTCAATCAAAAACGAGTAAGATTCTTCTTTTTTTTTAAGTCAGAGATAATTGTATGAGTAAAGAATTTATCATAAAAAATTTATTGTTAACTTTAGTATAATTTGATTTTTTAGGTTCGTGCTATTGGTGTGAGCAATTATGAAGTAAATCATTTATTAGAAATTTTTAATTTAAATTCCACTATTCCTAGTGTTAATCAAGTATGTCCAATTCATGAAATATTCTCGTGAATCATAATCTCTCTTTTTTTTCAGGTAGAATTTCATCCTTATTGGCATGAAGATGAACTTCTAGATTTTTGTCAAAAACAAGACATTACATTTAATAGTTATTCACCAATTGGTGCTCCTGACTATGCTATAACACTTGGTCCTACTTGGAATGCTATTCCTGATTTACGCAAACACCCAAATGTTACTGCAATTGCAAAGAAATACGGTAAAACATCGGCTCAAGTAATACTTCGTTGGCATTGGCAACAAGGAATTGTAATTAATCCTCGTACTCGTGATCCAGTACATATGATGGAAAATATGTCTATATTTGATTTTCAGCTTGACGATCAAGATATGATGACTCTAGGTTATTTGAATCGTCCAATGAGCAAAGTGTGTGGTGATGCAAGATTGATTTTGTAGAATATAGGAGAAAAACAAGATTTATATAATTAAACTAGCAAATGTCTTCCTGTTCTGTTTTTTTTGTGTAAATTTTCTGATTGTTTAAATAATAAACTAGCAATACATCATCGATAACCAGAATAGTCTATTAATATTTATTTTGAATGACTGGTTCAAATGACGAATAATACATCTAATATCATTCTACAACTATCAAGAGACTAACACTGTAGCAATCAATTGCAATAATGCGAAATATACATATCTTTTCTAATTGTTATGTTTTTTTAAATCTATCACCGACTGATGTTAGATTTCATTAGTAACAAGGAGGTATATTAAAAAGTTTTTAGAATTTTACTTTTATTCATTAATACATACTAACAAGAAAAAGAAATAGTATATAATCTCTTATTGATTTGTCAAATAGAAGAATCAGTAATTGTTAAATTATTCATTTTCTTTATTACAATTGCCTACAATATTGTTAACCACTCTAAATATATTGATTTTACCACTTTTCTCAACCCAATCTATTGGATGTGATTTGATTGCAGCTGGTTTGGTTTTAATTGTGTTGATATAATTTTTAAGTATTGGAAATTTATCTAGATTTAATCCTCGATGTATTAAATAAGCAATAACAGGATAGAATGCACAATCAGCTAATGTAAATTGATCACAAGCAATGAATATTGTTTTTGTTAAATACATTTCCCAAAATGCAAGTTCTTGATCGATTAATTGAAGAGTTTTAATAATTGAATCTTTATGTGATGATTGCTCTTCTTTAGGTGTTTTAAATACAATCTCTTCAAGTGGTTCATATATATCAACAAGATTTTGTGACTCTTGAATTCGTTGTAAAACTTTAATATGTTCAGATTTCTCAACAGGTATAAGTGGAAGAGTATTTGGATAATATTCTTCCAGATAATGTAGAATAGCAAGAGATTCAGCAATAATTGAACCATCTGTATCGACTAATGTTGGTGTTAAACCACGAGGATTAATAGCAAGAAATTCGACTGATTTAGTTTGTTTAGGTGTTGACATAACTTTTAAACGTTTTCCTTCAAAATCAATACCTTTTTCATAAAGTGCCATCATTACTCTCCAGCTAGGTATAGATCCATTAACAAAATATAGAATAGGTTTCAAATTGGCAAGTGTTGCTTGTTGATAATAATTACTTGAATTTATCATTGTTGCATACCATCGTTTCATATTACTCAAGGCTTTTCGATGTCCTTTTTCATTTCGATGTCCAAGACAATCAGTCCAAATAAAAACTTTATGTCCATGAAAGAAAGCATCAGTAGTTGTTGCTTGAACGCAAACACCTGTTACAAGACCACAGATATGAACTTCTTGTACATCTTTCAGAATATCAGCAAGATTGGTATCGGTAAATGCTGAATAATATGTTTTAGTTATGATTATATCTTGATCGGTTTTTATAAGTGATTCAATTTCAGGCATAAACTTTTCTCCATCGGTTCCAGGCATACATAATGGAAATGCTTTGTGTGAACCAGAAAGAAGAGCATCATTCATTGGAATTCCTTCATATCGTTCACCTTCTGGACGAGTAAGATATTTTGGTTCTGATATAAATTTCGAATAATCTGCTTTTATCCAAATAACAATACCATTGTGTTCACGAAAATGTGGAAGAATAGTAGTCAAATTAGAAATAATATGATCAATCTTAAAATATGAATTTTTAAATGGACCATTAGGAGTGGTAAAATCTTGTTGAAGATCGACTACGAGTAATGCTCTTCTTATTTGAGTTTCATCCATTTTTATATCCGATAAAACAGTCGTTGTCATCTATAATAGAATTACTTTTGATTTTATATATGCAATAAATCTTGCTACTATGCATTCTTTCATGATATATCTGATGCAACGATCGTCATTCGTATTTTTTTACTTTCCTCCTTCTACAAAAATAAGCAGTGGTATAACATAGTAATGATTCATGTTAATAAAATTTCGCCGACTCTTGTTATTTATTTTTTATCTTTTTCTCTGGATAGATGCATTACCTAGAATATTCTATACTAAATTATCAGAAATATTATTTCTTTATCAATTATACGACTTTAACACCAAACACGTTTTATCCCTAGACTACTAATTTACATACAGGTATTTACCTTCAATATTTTTATTTTAGTAATAGTCAGATGGTGAGCGTGTAGCTCGAGGTGGCTAACTCAAGATGTGAAGCTGGAGATGTGATGATGATTTTATTGAAATAAATCAGCACTATATATATAGTACAGCGTAACAAAGGTGGAGCTGGACAACGACCGTCCAGCCTCACAAAGAAAAAAATGATGCAACGAAAAAGATGATGAAATGGACGATGATGAAACGCCAAGAACCAAAGATGACAAAGATATGTGAACATATGTGCCTGGACGAGAGGATGGTATATACCATCCTTTAACACAGATGTATCTGATATCTATTTTATTTTGGTAAATTGTTAATAACGTCTTAAGAAGAAAATAGTGAAGCTACATCAAATCAGCCAAAACTGCAAAGTTTGTTCATATCTAGATTTTCAATACAAGTTATGAGATAAGATACCATTGCTAACTCTCAAATATTTCTCATCCAAGAACAACGTTCTAATATTGGACAATCAATTGAGATTATATTCTGATCTATTTTTAATTGTAAATAAATTTTTTCAATCGAAAAGAATATATATTGTATATTAAGAAATGATTGATATATTATTTACTAAAAAAATGTTTTTATAATTCAAATAAAGAAAAACATATACTTTATGTTTAGAAATATATGTATTTAAAATGAAACAAAGCAATTGATACACACATAAGAAAAGAAGTTTAATCTTCTTCATCTTCATTTTCTTCTTGTTCCTCTTCTTCTTCGGCTTCTTCAGGTTGTTCAGCAGCAGCACGAGCTTTTTCTTCATCTTCAGCAGTTGGATCATCTGCTTCTAAAATTTCTGGTCCATCGTTATATTCAGTTGCTGGTAAAGGTGGTAATTCAGGTTTATAATCGGATGTTGCATATTTATGTCCACAACCAATATAAATATTTTCCCAGATCATTCCACGTGCAAATGCATATGCACCAGGCCAAAGATTTGATCGAATGAATGCACAGGCATATTGTGGAATTAAATTGGAAGATATTTTTGCTGTCCATGCTTTTGTATGATGAATATCTGCATCAGCACCAACTGGTGTTAAAAGTGGTGGGCCTTGTTCAGGTTGTGGTTCATTTTCAGCTTTTGCATCTTCATCTTCCTCTTCTTCTTGCTCTTCTTCTTCTTCACCTTCTTTTGGATTCCACCATTTTGTTCGACCTTGAGGAAGAATATGTAAAACATGATGAACCTAAATAAATCAATGAAATATGATATATTTTTTTAAAGATCTTCATTACCCATCCATTTAATTCTTCATCAGTTAATTCTGATAATGGTGCACCTGTAAAATCTTCATTATCTTCATAATTTGTTCGACCACCTTCTTCCTCTTCTTCTTCTTCCTAAATTAAATCAAATAAATAAGAAATAATTAAATAAATTCAATATTTAATTACATCTGAGAATTTAAATCGTCCATTAGGTGATACTTGTGTTGTTGCACTAATTCTTGCAATTTGTGCACGTAAATAATGTTTTTCTGTTCCTGGATAAGCTGGATAAGATTTGATTTCTCTTGTTAAATCTCCTGTAAAATAGACTTTTATCTGTCTTGCGAGAGATATATGTGCTGGTGTTATTGTTGGTAATCTAACCCATGGTGCTCCAGCTGAAAAATATTCAATTAGTCATTTTGTTAATCTTTCAAAAAAATTAAGAAGAATACATACGACGATTACAAACATAATAAGTATATTTATTAACACCTGTACCACGTTCTTCTTTTGGTACAGTTGGTGGTGATTTAAACGTTGATTTTGGCAAAGGATCTTCATCACCTTCACCTTCTTCATCATCATCAAGATCTTTTCCATCTTCATTTTCATTATTTTCTTCATTTTCTTCTTCTTCCTCAACTTCATCATCAGCATTTTGTTCAACTTCAGCTACATAATAATTTTTTTCTGTACCTAATATTTTACCCCAAAAACGTAATTTTTCAAATTGACTTTTATCAACTAATTGTTTAAGTGCAAGCCAAATTCTAAAATAAATATATATATACATTTGAATTCATCCTTGTTTGTAATTACTGATATGTTTCATCTCGTCCAAGACCAATACCAGCTTGTTCAAAATAATAGGCTTGTTCAAGAATATGAGGCAATGGTGATTGTAATGCTTCTTCATCAAGATCATCTGTATTTTCACCTTTCTATATAGATATATGATAAATCATTTTTTGTCTTTCTAGGAATAGTATAAAGGAAATATACCTCAAAAAGTGGTTTTTGTTCTTCATTTAAAATCTGTTCTGCCTCTGGATTCGGTTCATCTTCTTTCTTCTCTTCTTGAGATCGAGTAGATTTGCTAATATCTTCAAATATAACAGCAGAATCACCTTTAAAATACAAAAAATTATTATTTTTTAATTTTAATGTAAAAAAAATTTTGTTTTTTATCTTACGTGGTTGTTCAGTTAATAATCGAGAAACACATTTTACTAAATGATTATATCTACAAAGACAAAATGATTTAAAAATATATATATTAAAGTCTCATTAGAATATATTTACAAATTAACACCATTTTTTGATGTTGTTGATAAAATATATGATTTAGCATCATTAAAA
Source organism: Adineta steineri (assembly GCA_905250115.1). Lineage (NCBI taxonomy): Eukaryota > Metazoa > Rotifera > Eurotatoria > Adinetida > Adinetidae > Adineta > Adineta steineri. Next base: position 434,405 of record CAJNOI010000050.1, on the reverse strand, counting down.
TGTTTTTCCATTTCTCCGCCATCAGGAGTTCCAATACGTTGTCTTTGATCTATAGAAATAATTTCAAATTTAATTTTTTAAACAAAAAAATCAAACCTCCGTTATAATTTTGATATTGAGCAGTACTCATTTTCGGAATTTAATATGAGTAGTGTGTATGTAAAACTTTTGTTTTACCGTCTTTAATATGTTATGTTGCTTGCCAACCATCCTCCTTCTATTTGAAAATTTGATTTTTTATTCCCTGATGATGTCGCTCAATGCGTGAATAATATATTATTGCTTAGATTTTTTATTTTCAATTATTCGTTATATTTTTCTAATGATAAATATATACATACAGATGTTGAATGACAATCACTCACTTTTTCTCCTCCTACAATTAGAACGATGGTGTGAAACAATTTGTAAATTGAGATATATACGTTTCTCTTTCTTTTTTCTCTCTCCATAGGTTTGAAAAGGATCAAACGCGATAGTCACCTGCTAGATATAAACTACCACCATTGTTGATAATGAATAAGCGGCAAAATCGACACGGTTGGTAATGGAGAAATGATATGGTCATTTGACAATTTCAATGTTTGATCATTAAACAATCTATATAAAACTTATCAAGGATGATGGTTAAGTTGACCGTCCTATGCTAAATCACCATTGTCATTATTTCTTTTCACCTAACTCCAATGCAAAAGGATTATAACATACATATATACAAACAGACATGATCTCAAATGATAATAATGCTCGTGTAAGTAACAATGAATCTTTTCTTTTTTTTAATAAAGTCAAACTAAAATTAAATCCTTCCAATAGGTCATATATAAAATCTTTTAAAAGATGTTCTTCTTCTTCTTAAATCTAAATATTGTTTATACAAAAACAAATTAATATGATGTAATACATCAACCTTGTGAAAATATATACTGTTACACTTGTTCGATCATGTACAGAGATTAGTGATGGATAAATAACAGTAGTTTTCAATATACATTTATATATATATAAATGTGTGTATGTACATAGATCAAGAAAGCACAACTTTTACTTGATTTACCTCGCACATATCGATTTTTTTTCTTATTCCACTAATAAAGTCATAGGCGCGCATATAATATTGATCAAGTATGATCAACATAGTTTTCTTTGTCATTCAAATAATGTTGCTCTTCTTTCATTCCTCTCTTCGTGTGTTATTTGTTTGTGCTTATTATCGATTGAATGGAACCAGTAATATAGTCGAATAGTAATTTCTTCTTTAGCAAATAGACCATACATAAATGTCGTGTATACAATTATTACTATTTGTCGATTGACAATTCATATAGAATATTGAAGAAAGAAAAGTAAAAGGTACCTTCGTCATTATATGAGAGAATGAGTGAATGAATGAATGAATGAAGCTTAGCACAAGGATCTTGAAGACGATATTTACATATCGATTGACGAGGTCATGATCCTATTGTCTCACATATCATTAGGAAAAATGTATAATGACCAATTAAATAGATGAAGATACAAATGTGATGTCCATCTATATTTTTCTATTTAATAGAAAAAAAATTTCACCTTTTTCTTTTTTTCTTGTCTAAGCCAATGTCATGAGTTAAAATCGATATTAGGAGATGATCCCTTTCTTTTTTTTTTTATTTTATATAGAGACAGAGAAAGCGAGCGAGAGAGAGAGAAAAAAGAAATATATACATATTAAATCGTATCCAATGAATTGATTTGATCTATACATTTATTCGATGAATGATTCGACTTTTTGTCGTTCTCTCTCCCTCTCTTTTGATAAAAGTGACCTATCCATTTTAGAATATGAACGGCTATCGACAAATGAATACAACATCAAGTAATGAAGAAGAAAAAAAACTATTTCAATTTTCTTTTTTAAATAAAATTAATTTTCTAGGCAGAATCTTAACTGATGTTCCATGTCGAGTTTGTCATGATAATTCATCTGGTAAACATTATGGAATATTTGCATGCGATGGGTAAATAACAAATAGATATAAAGATTTTTTTTAATTATTTTTTTATTTTGATAGATGTGCAGGATTTTTTAAACGATCAATACGACGAAATCGCCAATATATATGTAAAAATCATGGTTTAGGCAATTGTCCTGTCGATAAAACACATCGAAATCAATGTCGAAGTTGTCGTTTAAGACGTTGTTTAGAATCTGGAATGAATAAAGAAGGTAATTATTTTAATTTAAACGAAAAAAAAATTTAATTTTATCTATTCTCCTAGCTGTTCAACATGAACGTGGTCCAAGAAATTCAACAATAAGAAAACAAATGGCTTTATTACTCAAAGAATCCAATGATATAATGAATGCGTATCATTTTCATCGGTATCAATCAATGTCTCTTCAACAACAATCAACACCCAAAGTACGAAAATCATATTAATTCCTCCGGACACGAATCTTTTTTTTCTTCTTAGTACCCAACTATTGATCATCATGAAACAGCTGCTAAAATCTTATTCAATGCTATTAATTGGACTAAAACTGTTCCCGCATTTACATCATTATCCAGCCGTGATCAAGTATATTTGTCTTGCAAATAATTCTAATTTATCATTTCTTGTTTTAGTATTGTTTACTTGAAGAAAGTTGGCGTGATTTATTTATTCTAACTGCTATTGAACAACAATTTACAATCAATATAAATGATTTGATTTATTCGAATACAAAATATGAAATATATAAATCTGATATTGAAAATTTTCAAGAAATATTAAATAAATTTAAACATATGAAAATTGATTCGAATGAATTAATTTGTGTAAAAAATTTAGTTTTATTCAAAACATATTTAAATACTTGTCAAACAATGATTAATTCAAAATTAAATGATATACATAAAATAAATTATTTACAAAATCAAGCACATATTCTATTAAATACATATATTAATAAACAATATCCATTAGAAGAAAATCGTTTTATAAAACTTATTACATTATTATCATCATTTCGTTTAGTTTCATCAACAATGATTGAAGAAATTTTTTTTCGTAAAACTATTGGAGATAAAACTCATATGGAACAACTTGTCAAAGATATGTATACAATGGTTGTCAATTCATAAAATGTGTGCGCGTGTCTTTTTTTCTTGTAAATGACCGGTTTAGAGTTATGGGCTTTTTGTCTTATACAGTGCTATTTACACGGGCCATTTTCTTTTTGTGTGGGTACTTTCTTTTGTGTATGATATCACGAAATGGAATCAAATACATTTATTCTTTTCAATATGTCAAATATAATTTCAATGTCGGATTTAATTAAAAGAAAAAAAAAAAGAATAATGAACAATCACAGTTTTTTACTAGATTTTATTTCACCGGTCGATGTCTTAGGACGAATAACTACTTGAGGTGGTCGATGTTGTTTACCAGCAGATACAAGTCTATGTAACTGAAACAAGAAAAAAAAATAATTTAATGAATAAAATTTCAAATGAATCTATACTTCTTGAATTTCACATTTAACATGACGTCTTTCTTCCAATAGATTTCCTCGTTCTTCTAAACGACGTTTGAGCATTGTATCAGTTATTTGACGAATATGATCATGATTTTGTCGATCATGTTTTCGCCTAAAATATTTTCATATTATCTTATTCGTCTTCAATTCTCAATAGAATTACCTTATTTCATCTTGTTGTCCGATATAATCTGATGAAAGATTTTTAATAAATTCTAATTGATCTTTACTTATCAATCGTGTGTAACGACGATGAATAAGTAATGGCGTTTCTACAACTGGTTTTTCTATATAGATATCAATGATAAGATTTTTTTTGAAAATAATACAATTAATTACCTTTGCTTTTAATAAAATTTCTCGGATGTAATTGTTGTCTGTCTTTATAACTTTTTCTATTATATTCCTATAAAATCAAATAAAACTATGAGAATATTATACTTTTAAACTTACAAGTGGTTGTTCTTGAGTTGTATAAACATTTCGTTTTAAATCATTATATTTTTTTGGTATTGTTTTTCGTATTCTAAACAAAACTCTAGTTATATACTCTGGGGAAAAATGAAATATTTTTATTGTTTTGCGACATACACTTGAGATGAATTTGTTCCAGAATATGATTGTGATCGACTTGGTGATGATGAATGTCTTGATGAATAACATGTTCTTTCATATTGTTTACATGATTGAACACGAAGTGGTGATAAATCTGAATCGTCTATTTCATTATTGTCTGTTTTAAAACTATAAATGACGATTTGAAATGATTTTCACTTTTCTTTTCTATAAATTCAAGTACTTAGATTTTCGAGAAGAAAGTTTTGGTGTTCGTTGTTGATTATCATCATCATCATCATCCGATAATAATGCTTCATTATCGGAATTAAGTTTATCACGTAGATATTGTTGAATAGCTTTAATACCTTGTTGAATTATTTCAATTGGTGGATGATGTAATGGATTTCCATCAAGATTTAATGCTGATAAAGTTTTAACTTTACCAAGTTCAAATGGTAATTTTTGAAGAAGATTACCACTTAATAATAAATATTGAAGAGATGAATGTTTAGCAAGACCTTGATGTGGTATTGAAGTTAATTGATTATTACGTAGATCAAGCCATTTTAAATTTGGTAATCGAATAAATAGATCAGTAGGTAATTGAGTTAATTGATTACCTTCTAAATATAAATACTGAAGAAGAAGAAAAAGTTTAATACAATTAGATTTGAAAATAATTTACTTGCAATGATGTAAATTCAAGAATTTGAGAAGGAAATTCATCGATATTTCTTTTTGAAAGATCAAGACAATTAAAACCTTGTTGTTGAGCTTTTGTTATAAGTTGTGTAAGGCTATTTTCTTTTGTGTTATCAATATAAAGAACGGCATCATTTTTAAAATCTGATGGAATGTCAAGGTCATTATTCATCATGTTGAATTAATTGAAAAAAGCATAACATTAAGTAAATATCTTTAGCTTATATAAACACCATATGCCTGACATTAATGTTATAGGAAACCTGGCAACATCAGGTATAATCGAATTCAAGCACAGCGCCATCTTCTTACACAGCTTCCATAGAAATTAATCTTACTTTACAGTCTACACGCAACTCGTGTCATCTAATAAACTTAATTTACATGTATTTTTATTATACCGTCGTACGAATAAAACATTTCTAAGTATTTTTGTATGAGAAATATTTCTCCTTGGTGATTGCACTTATAATATTAATTAAGTCTCATGCTGAAATTTTTATTGAATTAGTAAAATAAGAATAGGTAAGAATTTTTAAAAAAAGAAAAGCAAGTGAACAGCACCGAAAAAAAA